>MU404078.1:0-260700 GCA_022695795.1 Biscogniauxia marginata
GTTGTGTCTCCGACCCCCCCGGGTTTCCGCCCCGTCTCCCGCCCGGCGCCGGCGGCCGCCCCCCGGGGGGGGGGGCGGCGGGGGGGGAGGATCAGGTCCTCTGACAACCTATGCAAAGCTGCGTCAGCAGCGAGTTGCTTATTAGCATGATAGAATTTATAGTTCGGCACTCAACGAAATATACGTCTTCTTCAATTACCTAGATTCCCCTTTAAAACACCTAGTTTCTGTACGTAGTAGGTTGGGACTCGTGAACCCCGAGGGACTAGTACGTCTTATCAATTTTATTTTCCTTTTCCTTGCTTCTTCACTCTACCTTAAACCGACCCCCTCTCCCCCCTTTCTTCTCTCGGCGGCCCCTTTCCTTGCTTTTTGGAAAAAAGCCAACATGCGTGAAGTCCGAAAGAGCATCATGCCCGGACTTTGCCGACTATTCTTTGCCTGTTGTCGGCGCCCGTCTTGGCGCAAAATATGATTCGGAACGCAGCCGATGGGCGAGGGGGTACGAGGTAGGTATGTCGCGGCCCGGATACTAGCATCGTGCTGTGTTCTGGGCAAATGAATCTATGTACGCTGACTTTATGTGTGAGGTACGCTGCTCATACACTTGCTAAGATACCGCGCGTCTCACCGTGTCGATTCCATTCCCCGGGTTTTGCTTCTTCCTGGTGGCAGTGCTCGTCGCAGCTTTTTAACCTCTGTCAGATTACGACAACAGTCGTTCGTACCAAAACGGGTTTCTTCTTCTTTCTCATCTGTACATACAGATTCTACTTATATTGTTAACTTTAGGTTGCCTCAGAAATAGACTAGAACAGCCAAAGGTTCCCATCGGCATCTGGGGTTGGCAAATCGGATACGGTGAGTTTGTATCGCTACATGCTTACTCTATACAGTACGTGTGTTGCAACAGTGAAACAAAGCTCGACGACACCTGCGGTGTGTTAAATCCGGCGCGCCAAGTGTCTCATCCACCCTATGTACAGGCGGGATCTGCGCTGCATCCTCGCCATCGGACGATTCGGGAGCGCTACGGACTGTGGCGATCGTAGTGGCTTGGCAATGGCATAATCTTTTGCCCTAAGTGCCGTCCAATTGTCTCAGGATCAATTCATAGTGTTCATATATCCAAGCCGCGCGAGTGGGCGAGGCGACGTCATTTAATGAATCTCATAAGACCGGTGGCGTCGCTGGAGTGAGCGAATACCATGGAGCTGACGATATCCAGTACTACCTAGGTAGAATGCCTTACATCCATAGGTAATACGGTAATAGATATAGTGTAGACACCAAGAGGATGCCGGCGATGCCAAGCGATATGTAGATGGGGGAATCTTATAGGTGATCTCTTGGAATATTTTAAACGATGCTCGAAGTAGTCAGGATCAACTCTATCTAAGGCCGTATCCATGAGGTCTTACTTGTTTAGTTAGTACTGTAAATTTTGGCGTCAAGACAGTCCCTGGCGCATTTTAAGCAACCTAGGCGAAAGGGGGGATTTTAACGAGGGAAGTTCGAAGAGAATAGAAAGAAAGGGGAATGAAAGAAGGAAGACACGTATGTACGATTTATGTACAGCAATGCATAGCTGTAGTCCACAATCAAAGGAGACGGCTTGGATGTCATACTGTGTAAGGAGTAGTTTCAGGGGTAGTTGTTGTTGTTTCTAGTGACGATTAACTCACAACCTTATGCCATGGGGTTCTGGATTTACGCCGCTCGCTTACATGATCGGGTGTAACCAGCCTTTACCTAATACACTACCTACCTTAGTTCGTTCCAAACTGCTGCCGGCAAACATTTAAGCTTATTCCGAGAGCCGCTGAGTAATATTTAAGACAAGTGAACATGGAAATATTCGCACGAATAAGCAGAAACAGAATCACTGGTGTAGCAGACCGACCGACCGACCGCAAGTGTATTGACTGCATCGATTATGGCATATGTGAAACTAGGTAGGTACCAACTACCTATCAAATTTGATGAACTACGCAGAAAGCGGTCACCAAGTCAGGCCAGCTTCTGTACCTGATTCTCGATCTGGGCATTACGTATACACTAAACTACATACTGCGGGCCCTTAATTATATCTATCCGCTACAAAGTACCTGTACCTACTATCCAAAGATGTAGGTAGCCTAATCCAATTCACGTGCATGGCCCGGGTGGGGAAATATTTCGGGTACGTACCTCTATACATTTAACATACAGTATTGAATCACCTCATCGGCATTAGATCATGCCATGGTAAGCACGGAAGCCAACCTTTTGAAGTTTGGCAATGACGTTTGCTCCTACGATGCATTTCCAGATGACACCGACAATATATTGATCTTTTTATTTTTATTTTTTTGTTCTATGGGCCCACAACCGTTTAGAATTAATAGTAAACAAGGTTTTATCGGGCGTCGGGTACGAAGCCATGATATGATGGTATGCAGTACACTAGTGCTATAAATGCTAGGTACCTACCTACATAACTTAAAAAGATGTAGCTCTGGGAAGGGGGGGGGGGGGGGGTTACATCTTGGAAATTTACCTACTGCACTATTATCGACCGATGGTACCTATTCTTGTCTCGGGGGTTTATTAGCGAAATTGATTAATCAATGAGATCTATCCAATCTTCCACGATCTTAGTATTTATCTAACTCTAGTCTATGTACATAGGTAGCACGCTCTCTCGATTTGTGTTTCCTACAGCGTAGGCTTCACGTTGCATACCTGAGTGAAACAAAGGTTCATGACAGTCCTCTCTCCTTTATCAACACCAAAATTTTATGCTATGTAAGGCCTCAGCTCACGATACCCAACCCTTGCTCGCTGTAGCTCCTGAAGCTTTCTAGGTTACTTAAATCCCAAGGGCCCGCTATCGCCACTAGGTACTAATAGATTGGGCCCCCCTATTGGTCTTCAAGGGACAGCGCAATTCTACAATTCTATTAGTGTCTATATATAAATTAGTCAGCTAGTGAATCCTTTTAACCTATTATATTCTCTTCGGGCCCGGATATGAACAAAAAAAAAAAAGAGAACACAGAGAAAAGATACCTAGAGCTAGAAGGAATGGGACAAATCAAAAGGATCAGCCTTATTACGTGGTGCGAGAAGTATTTAGAAAATCAGGCGGTGACAAGGGCTCTGGTAGAAGTTGGGTTGGCTACCGAACTAAAAATACGCTGTCTTTTTATAGGTTTAATACAAAATCCATTTATATATAAAGGAGAGAGAATCGAGAACATGAGGTCATCTATCGATCTTTTGAAAAATTGACAGGTGAAGGTGTTTTCCCATGTACCGATACCGCGGGCGGCTCTGACGCCACGAGATGATTTGATTCGACTATTCATGTTCGCTACATGTCTGAAATCTAGTGTATGTAGGTAGTCTGTTCGGCTCCGGCCTTACCCCACTACACTTCCTGCAACCCCTGCATGTGGCTTCCAGCCTCAGTGCGTCTACGGAGAACCTCTAGGTTACACTCCAATGGCTCTCTTAAGAAATATTGAGCAGAAGTCACCCTGCTAGTGCATATACAAAGAAAGAAACCACGGGGATAAATAACATGTAAACATAGTAGGTGGGGTACTCTCGGTTCCAGGCTGGCGACATTAGTGTAATTGCAATGTACTGTATTCTGTAGGAAAGCCACATACATACATGTACTTTATCACCTATTTATAAGATACAGTGGACGCAGTGCTCAGGCCGGCAGACCACACTAATTGTTACGCAACGTGCTGTGTTGCGAGGGCCAGGCACCAAGCATGTAGTGTAACTCATAACAGGCGAGCTACCGCCGCCCCACCTACTAATTGTATAAATCTAGGTTTGGCTAAGGACGGGCATGCCCATGTACCCCACATCTCTACCAACCTATCTAAAACATTCACTTATACAGCGGGATGCATTCGTGCAATGTATCTATCACCTTATAGATTACCAAGGATACTTTTTTAGGTATTGCCGTAGACGTAGGTGTGGGATGCATCGCCGTCATTACACCCTCACACTCACGGCCTGTACCATATCGCCCATTTGCGAGTTGGCAAGGCTAAAGATCCTTGGCGGTCCCGACAGAGTTCAACGCATTAAACCTGGAGATTACGAAGGGGGTTACCAAACAACATAGCACAAGAGCGATACAAACAAGTAAGCATATAATGTACAGGTATATTTTCTAAATGTAGGAACCCTTAGGTACGCTACAGAAAACGACCCTCGCAACAACATACAAAAAAAGGGAGAGTATAGGTAATCTACACAGTATAGTATCGATCGATATTTAGCGTCCTTCTTTTTTCCTTGTTCTTTTTTCTTGTTCTTTTTCTTTCTTTTCTCAATTCCTTTCCCCTGTCTCGCCATTCTCCATATGTATAAGCGACGATCATGCTTTCCCCTGGCCTTTGCGCACGTCAGTGCAGCAAGCCGCGCAACAAGCATCCACACCGTCTAGTGGTATTCCCCAAGGAACGGTACCTCCTACCCTCTCTCGGGGGGGTCAGAGCAAACAACCTCTTGAAGAGCAACCGCCTTTCTTGTCACTTCTGCTTCCCCGTCGTCTTTCCCGGTCTTTCCCTCCTTGCCCTTGCCCTTGCCCCATGTAGTATAGATTTCCTATTGTCAGTCCATCAGCTAATCTGTCTTGGCACTCGATGCGTTTCATCTCAACATCAACTTGTTTTGTACCTGTCGACTTTCTCGACCACCAGAACCACCATTACCACTAGGTGACGACTACTCGGATTACTACTTCTTTTACTGTAATCTACCTGCGATCCGCACTCTTGTTCTTCTGTCCTTCATTCACTATCTACTTGCTGGGGGGACTCGCTCTCTTTATCCCTCCAACACCTCCCCCCCCTCCCCCCCTCAACATTCAACCAGACCCTTCACTTATCCCCATATTTGTTGGTTCCCTTCCCGTTTCTTTTCCGGGGCGACTTCTTTTCAGCCGCCTCTTCGCCATAGCCCACAATATCTACCGGACTGACGTTACCCTCTTACAAAGGAGGGTGTCCACCTCTATCCTTTGTTTCTCCTTCACAAGCTCTCTGGGTGATCTCATACCCCTCTGCCGACAAAGAGAAGGGGGTTGGAACCTCTCCCATGACTGCACTAACTCTACAGCTCTAAGGTCTTATACGAACTTTCTTTTTTTCTTGGCCCTTACACCTTGATCACGAGCCCATCTACCTATGTTCTTTAGAATATGGGCTCAATATCTGACTTGATGTCACGCAAGCCGAGCTCCTATACCACCTTCATGGCTCGCAAGGGCGACTACTACCTTCCGGTTTCTACCAAGCCACAGTCCAGATTCAGGGTCAAGGCCCTCCTAGGACACTGTCTCTATCGAAGGGTCGTCATATGGACCGTTGTCGTCGTCTTCCTCCTTACCATCACGCTATATAATCCGCGGATATCTACGTCATCGAAAAACGTATTAGACCTGGTACACGGGACCAGGATAAAGACAGACGAGGATCACACCGCCGTCGAGAACGTCGGCCTGCAGAAACAGGATGCGGCAGACAGCTACCAGGAGAAGCAGAACGTAGAGGAAGGGAGCGTTACTGAAGAGAACCCTACACAAGAAGAGGACCGCGAGGACGAAGGACCGCGTTGGCTAAAATTCAAACAGTGAGTTGCTTGTGGTCTCTAACGTAGATGTTGACACTACGGTTCTCTAACCTGCCCTACAGCCTCGATGGGTACTACAAGGGCTTGAGATCATTGGTGCCCTTCGCAGATTACCAGCCTGAATATCCCAAGACGTCGCCTGACTCTGGTTCTACACCTACTGCACACCATACCCAAGTGCCGAAGCCGAGTGTATACCGTCCCCAGCCAGATTATAACTCCGAAAAGTGGCAGAGGACGTACGTTCCCGTCAACCCATGCTATATTGATGCCGAAGAGCAAATACCAGCTCCTGATCTCTATGCATACCACGGTCTCCCGCAAGGGCAACCCAAAGCAGGTATCGGATCTCATGATTTACTTGGTCTACGCGAAGATGTCTGCTTTGACCGCTTTGGGCGGTATGGTCCCTATGGCCTCGGATACAATGTCGAAGATGGAGGAGTTGGTGAAGCGATGGAATCGGAGCAGGAGGGCAGCGACACCGTCTGGGAGAACTCTGGCAAGATCAACTACCAGGATGTTAATTGGGCTGATGCTCAAGACCGGTGCTTCAAGGCCAATGAGTATCGCTTTTTCACCGGAAATGAGACACGAGATGCTGAACTCGCTAAAACTGGTCGCAAGAAGATGGATCGGATAGCCGTTGTCATTCGGACTTACATCGGTTTCAAATGGACAGCTCATGCTGTTCTCAACTTCCGTGCCATGATCTCAGAACTCAACCTCAAGTCTGGTGGTGAGTATGATGTTCATTTCCTTCTGCATGTCCGGGATGATAATGCCCCTATCTGGGCCGACCCAAAGACGGTACAACGAATCCTAGACGAGAATGTTCCTCCCGAGTTCCACGGATTATGTACTTTATGGTCTGAGGCTCAGATGAAGCTCTATTACCCCGGCGACTTCGGCTTTACTTTTGAGAACCCATCGAATGCCGATATCCACGGAGTTTATCGGTCGGCCCACATGCCTCTGCAACATTTCGCAATCAAACATCCCGAGTATGCGCATTTCTGGAATTGGGAGATGGACATGCGATGGACTGGGTCGTACTACGAGTTGTTTGACAGGCTTGGCAAATGGGGCGCGAACCAGAGTCGACTCGGTATGTGGGAGCGTTCGTCCAAGTATTACATCCCTGCGCTGCACGGAAGCTGGGAGAACTTCACCGACCTCGTCGACGAGGAGACACGGGCAGCTGGAAAGCGGCCGATCCTGGGACCTGTCGTGTTCAATGGGAAGGCGGCCCTCGAAAACGGGGAGGACTTCATGCCGCGGAGTTGCAACGGGCCCGACAAGTCACAATGTGGTGTTGGAGAAGATGCCGACCTCATCACGCTCAACCCATTATTCGATGCTGACGAGTCTGGTTGGGTCTTTGCTGGTGATGTCACAGGCTACGACTTGAGTTTTCAGAAACCACCGCGCAGATGTGCCATCGTGACCGCATCGCGGCTGTCTCGGCGCCTCTTGCACGTCATGCATGAGGAGACGTGGCGTCTCCATCACAGCATGTTTAGTGAGATGTTTCCACCAACCATGGCCTTTCACCGTGGGTTAAAAGCTGTGTACGCGCCACACCCCGTGTTTCTAGACCGTGATTGGCCCCAAGAAGAAATTGAAAGAGCCTTCAATGGTGGTCGTGACCATACCTCGGGTGGCCATGGTTCTCCCTTTGATCTGACGAACGAACACAACCACAAGGGTACAAGCTGGTACTACAACAGCGAGTTCGCGGGTCTGCTGTGGCGACGCTGGCTCGGTTACGCCCAAATGGATGGGCGAGGTAGTAACGGTGGCCGAGCTGGTGAAGGCACCTTGCGCGGAGGACCGGAGGAGGAAAGTGACCCCAGTAGCTCCGGGAGACTCTGCCTGCGGAGCATGCTGGTCCATCCTATCAAGTGGGAAAACCCAGCAGAGCAAGACTATTAATCTTTCGATACCGGACGTGGCGAACGGAATCGGCTTTCCTTTGTGCAAAAGAGTAATAGATGAATCTGTTGAGGCAGAATATCCGTCGGCCATAATGGGTACATAGAGTGGGATAACCGGAACAGCGCAACACAAAAGCCAGGGCCCAAGAGTCTGTCATCGTGATCGGTACAGGGTACCGCAAGCAATGCACATCTGGGGCGTTTGTGTACGAGGAGTTCGGTCTGGGTGATTTTTCTGGGGGCGGGTGCATTTGTTTTCACCTTCGATTCTACATACACCTCTGTTCGAGAGACAGTTGCGAGCAGCACATATATGTTTTGAGTTGAGATCATGGCCCTGGCTCGCTGTACATCTATTATTCACAAATCCGAATCCCTTATCCTTCCGAGATCCTCATGGTGGTTGACCTACGGGCGCATAAAGTCCACCGAAGGATTAAAAAAAAAACGACCAGTTAGGCAGGCGAGGTAGGCGAACAAAAAAAGGAGATCGCCGCAAAGAGTCTGCTGACTGTTTGCAAGCAAGTAGGCAAGCAAAGAAAAAAGCCCAAACACGAAATGTGCGAATGTCAGATTATGTATATAGACACGCTTCATATCATAGCATAGTTTATTTTAATGCTACAAAAAAAGAAACTTGGCTTTTTGTTTTGCCGTTTTACATTTAAGAGTGAGAATTTTTAACATTGTTTTTCGTATTTTCAAGGATTATTTTTAATAATACCGTATTAGGTATATAATAGCAATAGTCGGTAACACTCTCTTGTCGAAACATAAAATATACAATATTTATTAGTGGGGAGGACCATATCTAACTGGCACTTAGCTAGCTAGTCAGCTTTCTCCTTTTTAACCCCCCTTTCCTCTCGAAAAGGCTCATTGGTAGGTAGTTAGTAATATATCATACCCATGGAAACCCCCCTCCCCCCAAATTTTTTCTGGCGGGGAGGGTTGAAACAAGTCAACGAACTTCTTATCGTGCTTCTTCCTGATATATGTTGAACTACGAGATCTGGAGAATTCGTCCAGGCGTCACTCACTATGTCTAAGTAAGCATGTATATATACCGGGTAATAATTAGCTGCCGCCTGACATCGTCAATATCTCTCCCCTGCTTAATCAACCGGGGGGGGGTTTCTTTTATTCTTTAGGTGTTTTTTTTGGGGGGGGGGATCACGGCGAATCTTACTATATCACGAAAAGGGGAGAAATAAAAAAGGAGCTTGTACTTTTTTGTATAAACAGGGGGGGGAATATATAAAACAAAACTTTCAATTCGTAAAGGATGTCAATATGGACAAAACCAAACCCAATCAAACAACCCGTGCAGCCCCCCGATAGGTACCGTAAACTATTCCGTAATCGTCATATTCCGTTCGCTGCAACCACCCCGAGGTTCCAGTCGAGTCGAAACCGTCTATCTCTGTGAACCCCTATATACTCTTGCCCTTCTCCAATCCAGTCCAATCCGATTCAAAACAAATCCAATCCCTTTGAATATTCGCTTTCAGCTGAATGCCCAAGAGGCGGGAAGCTGAAGGGGAAAATTCAAAACGCTGAGAAGATTTTCATTGTTAAATTTTCCTTGTTTTTTATATGTAATAATTATCCCCCTCCCCCCTTTCCCTTTACACCCCACCCGTACATACCTATCGCTACGGATAGCGAGAGAGAATGGGAGCGGGATGGGGTAGATAGGTTGGTAGGTAGGGTAGACGAGATAGATAGTCATGCATGCATCCAACCAGACCTCCAAGCCACCCGATATCGGTAAACAAGACGTTCCCAAACCCTCCTCAAATAAGGACATATCAACCAATGCCGACCTGACCTCGGGAAAGGATATGCCCAAGACAAGAATCTGTATCACCTCGGAAGATATAAAATTAAAATTTCTACCGTGAAGCGAAAGACAGGGAGATAGATAGAGGAATTTGTTTGCCCTCCCGTGTAAGATCAAGATGACTCGGGATAAGTTGTAAACACATAACTTGGGAAGCTGGGAGGAACCAAGAAAGGAGGAGTAGGTAAGGTATCAAGCGAAAAATAAACAGATAAACATGAAGTTGAAAAAGGTGTCGAAAATGCCACCCCAAAAAGAAAACGCCGACAAACGCCATTTGAACGCCGTCTTGGGTCTTGCGCGAGAGAGCTAGCTGCAAAACGAATTGGTGGGTGTGATGTTTGTTGTTCTGATAGTTATATGCATTTCCAGCGAACGGCTGTAGTTGGCCGGTTGCGAGATAAACAGGCGAAGTTGTTATGTGAGTAGTGAGCGAGGACAAGGGCGTGACGTGGAGGGGAAGAGGCTTCAGAGCTGAATGTCGAGCTTGCGCTTATATAAAGGGCCAAGATGCCCCGCCCTCCTTTTCTGAGCGAAGCTTTGTAGAAAAAAGCTATACCTACCGGAGGCAGACCAAGCTCTTATTTCTTCAGCACCGCATCGTAGATGCTCAAGATGCCGCTGATGGCGGTGCCGGCGAGGATGCCCTTGTGCCCGCCGTAGATGGCCGTGTTGATGCGCGAGATGGACGTCTCGTCGATCCAGCCGCCGAAGGTGACGCCCTGGCCGTAGACGACATACGAGATGAGAGCCTTGACGATGCTGAAGGTCAGGGGATCCACGGCCGAGTCGGGCACCGGGGAGCCGCGGCGTGGCGCGCGACCCTGTTGAGAACCGACGTTCAGGTTGATGAAGTAGCCTGCGATGCTCGGGAGGACGGTGCTCGTGAAAGCCCACAGCAGTGCGGGCGACCAGAACGAGGAGGTGAACAGCAGGAACAGGTCCGGAACGAAGACGGGGTAATCATTGGTGCCGAGGAAGGAGACGGCGGGAATGGTGAAGGCGTACTTGTCGGACAGGATCTCGGGGCGCAGGAAGTACAGCTCGAAAGCGGAGATGGCGAAGAGCACCGAGTGGACGGTTGACAAGCTCTCGCGTGTCGCGCGGGTCGCCTCTGGAATGCCCGACTCCTTGTATAGAGATGTGACGCGGGTCCTCACGGCGACGGTGGAGCGGTCAACGGCATCAGCGACGTCGGCGGGGGTGGCAGGCAGGGGAATGCGGCTCGCGAGAGAGAGGGCGCGGGCGGGAGTTTGCGTGACAGCGGTCGAGGTGCTGCTGGGCTCCTCTTCAGACCTGAGGGGAGAGGATTAGCTAGACGCGTCGCAAAGCGCGAAGAGGGGCTGTCGCGAGCAAAAGCAATACTTACTCGGGAGGGGGTGAGACAAGATCATCAGGCACCTTGGTGGCGCGACGCTTGGAGACCTTAGGCTTCTCGATAATAGCATCGACATCCTTCTTGATGGGGGAGCCGATGGTGCGGGCGCGACTCGCATAGTAGCTGGCGAGCTTGGAATCGGACGAGAAGGTCGACGAGTTCTCGGCGAGGTATTCGTCAAGCGCCAATTCAAGCTCGGGCTTCCTTAGTGATTCATAACTATGTCGCAGAAGAGCATGTTAGCCATGTGGCTTTCCCCCGTTTTGTCTTTGTCTCATAAGCTCGGGACGGCACGTGGGTTTCGCCCTGAGGTTGTCTCTCTCTTGATTGCCGCATTCCCAAAAGGCGGCGGTGTCGGTGTCGGTGGGTGGTGATGGATGCGCCCGACAGTGCGCCACGTCACGTCCGATCGCATCCACCGCCAGATTAAGGCAAAAGACTCAACAGTGACAGAACAACTATTTGGCAGATGCGATAGATGGTCTGTATTATAATAAAGGCACTTACTTCTTCAATCCGGTATGTTGAGCCAGCTCGGTCAGATCTGTCTTGCGCTGCCTCTGCAGCCAGCTGTTTGCGCCCGACATTCTGTTTTTGGTTCAAGTGCAGATCAGAGATTGATGGGTATCGGCGTGGTCGCGTAGAGTTTGCGACCAAGATGCGATGATTTGCTCGGCAAAGTACTGGTGCTTGGCCCGTGATGGACTGGGGAGGGTGTTATCTCTTGAAGATAAGTTGAAGTGCGCGATGCGAAGAGGAGGGGCGTGTGTATGTTGTTGACAGGTACAAGTTGACGGGCTAGGGGGGGAGATTGTGTGAGAGACGGCGGGTTGTTTATGTTTTCTTTTTCTTCCCAGGGTGGGTTTTGTTTTGGTCGAGAGACGGGCGGGAGAGATCAATTGGCAGGATACGTAGGGAGGGAAAAGAGCTTGGCTTGATTTTACAGGGATGAGGTCACTAGGGAAAAAATGGGGAGGCTGGGGAACACAAGGTGCAGCTTTACCTTAACTCATTAGGTAGTGTATACTACCTAACCTACCTAACCTACCGATTATGGTGGTAGGTATTGAATCAGTAGGTCGTCGTCATCGTTCCTGGATGATGTTGTGTGCGGGGGAGACTAAATCGTGACTGCCCGTTGATTTCCCCCTTCCCCCTTCCCCCTTCCCCTTTCCTATTCTGTGAGGTATGAGGTATAAGGGGATGTAGATAGGTACATACATATTTACGTAGGTAGTTGCCTTGGTCGTATGCACATGGTCTTATAAGCTTCTGCCACGTGCCTTATCCCAATTCATGTACGTAGAAACCCGACGGCACCTGAGCTTACAAGCAAGCTCTGCTTTTCCTATAAAAAAAACTCAACCCTCATAATTGATCTTAGGAAAGCTTCCTTGAACCCAATCGTTCCCCATGGCATTATTCTCATATTTATCCAAGATTACGTCTCCCCGTTTTCTTTACATACGCTTCCAACAGCTGTATATGTAGACATTAGGTTAATTCATGTACAACTTCATCAATACCAGATCCATCTTACATGCCCTCGTCCACCCAGTCCACAAACCTCTCTCCTCCCCTGCGCACCAATCTCATGGGGATAAACTTATTCCCATGCAACTTGAGCGTGATCCCGGTCGTCGCTCCATCGATTGTCTCCCTCGACTTATCCTGCGCCCTCTTGTAAAGCCGCTCCTTGTCCTCCCTGCTCATGATGCTCACGTCGGCGTCGCTGGCCCACTCGTCCACCGCCAGCTCGACGCTGTATTTCTGCAGCATGACCGCCAATGCCGACACCAGCTCCACGAGCGCGATACGCCGCCCCAAGCAGGCCCGCGCACCGTCTGAGAACGGGATGAAAGACCCCCGTGGCGGGTGGTACAGTTGAGCGCTGGTGTCCGACCCGACGAAACCCCCAAAGTCCTCGGTATCTGCGCCCACGATTGCCGCCGCCGCACTCTCGCTCTTGGACTCTGTCTGGAACCACCGCTCGGGTACGAAATCATCGATGTCCGTCTCAGCGTCACTTACCTTGCTCGCCTTGGTTGGCCAGTACCGAGGGTTCCGCTGTGATGCAACGGTCTCCATACCGATTGTCGCGCCGCGGGGTAGTAGGTAACTAACGCCGTCCATGACGATGGGCTGATCCTGATTCGGTGTTACCATCTTCGGGATACTGACGACAGGCGGTACTAGCCGGAGTGTCTCGTTGATACAGGCCCCCACCATTGACGCCTGTAATGCGTTCATGTGAGCCTCATAATCCCAATTCTCCGGGTCTTTGCCGCCCAAGAGATCATCTACATCCTTTTGTAGACGACGTTGAGAGGCGGGGTTTGTAGCTAGCTCGGCGAGGGCGAAATGTAGCACGTTGGCAGTCGACTCGTGGCCTGCTACGATGTTGATAAAGGCGTTGCCGATGATCTCCGAGTCTGCCAGTGCGGGAACCTGGGCTCCTTTCTTGCCCGGTCCTGCGCCCGCTGCCGACCCATTTGCGGTCTTGTCTCCATAGCTAGTCCGGACGAGAGATCCCATTATGTCCATTCCTTCTTCGTTGATGTCCCCTTTCCGCACGTCCTCGATCTTTTCTTGAAGAAACTCGTGCAGGTACCCGGTAAAGTTGTTCTCCGCCTCTAGAGCCTGCTTCGCATGCTTTGAGGGAACGATCTCTGAAGTAGTTATTAGCGCTGTCAGACCTAATCATAGACATACCCTCTTTGACTCACTGAGTAGCCATCTTGGCGCAATAAGCAGCAAGATGAGATAGTCAAGGGTCCGCGCTAATGCGTTTACGAAGCTCATCGAATGGCCCTCAGGCGCGTCGTGGGTAGCGTACTTGGCCAATCTTGGGTCGGCATCCGGGGGAAACTGCTGCCCTGGCCACAGGATCTTGAGACCGAAACCGATATTCGCGATGATATTCAGCATGAGCGAAGCAGTATCCTTCTCTAGCGTATTGAATGTCTTGTCCCCAAGACGATCCGGTCCCAGCCACAAATCGATGAGACCCTTAGTCTGCCGGATCGACTCCTTAAATACCAGAGCGGCATTCTTCTCGTTAAACGAGGCTGATACCACCTTACGGTGCATGCGCCACGCAGCACCCTCGAGAGTCACTACATTATCGCCGTACTGGCCGAGGATGGCGTATGCCTCCAGCGGCTTCGGGAAGGCCTCCCGCTTCGAGGTGATCTGGTGTATCGCTTCTGCGTTCTCAATGAAGATAGTAATCCTGTCCGGTGCGGCGATCAGGAAAGCACTTCCTAACTGTGCGAACAGTTTGTGGTTGATGTTGTAGTGCCAATCCCGTTTCAGAAGGCTGTGGTTTTGAGCTATACATTAATACTAGGCTCACTATTGAGGACAAGGTTCGGAGAGGGGGATCGAATATGCAATACGGGCTCGCTTACGGTGCTACGTCTTCCCAGTACTTTCGAGGAAGCAATGTGAACAACGGGACCCAGATACTGGCGGTCAATTGTCCGAATCGGTTCCACGGACTTATGGCTACGACGAGAAAGACGTCTGGTTAGTTCTGGTGCTAGGGTACATGGCAACCAATTTGGTCCCCACACAGGCTTAAGCAATACAGTAGGCACCGGCAGGTAAACTTACGAAGAACAAAGTAAGGCAGGCCTGATCGCTTTGCGGCAGCGATATTACTCGTGAGACCTGAGATTACCTTGTAGCAGCCATAGGCGATAGCACCGCCAAGGAATAGCAAAATGGTATATAACATGTTGTACTGTCTTGCAACGAAGCGCCGAGGTATTCACGAACGAACGGTTGGGCCACCTCGCGTGCCACGGATGCTCCTCGAAACAAGTTTACAAAACTCATATGACGATAGTAGGTAAGTCTTGCGAGTATGTAGTCACAAGTCGAGACTACCAATGCGGCAAGACTGATTAGTAATGGAGGAGAGCTATCGGGAACAAAGAAATGTATCGGGAAAAAACCAAGGCAGAGACGGGCAATCGATCCCTAAATGCAAAATGGCTCCCCATTCCATCGGCCGCAGTGGGGATCTATCTATACTAGCTTCTCATGACTCGCAGGTCCAGAGGTGACACTGTCGAATAAGAAGGACGTTTCGTTTCGTTTCAGGCTCGGATCTCGTAGTTTCCGGTTCGCTTGGGAGGGAGGGTTTTAAAAGGAGGGCGGTTCCTACGCCGGAGCTAATAACAGGAGAGGATGACCCTTGCCACGACGCACAGTCCGGACGTCAGGGAAACACAACCCGCAGGGCTGGCCCGGGCTTATTCGTGCGCTGCACATGCAGATCGGCATCGAAGGCTTTTGGAAGTGACATGTATCCCCGTTTTGATGCATCCTCGTCGTGGAACTGTTATCTGGGCATAAAACATTACAAACCTATCATGTCGTTTCTGTTTTGCTTATTATACTATGGACCTTGTATGTAAGTAACCCGTATAAATAAATATCACTTTGAGCTAAGTAGGAGGAAGAAAGAAAGATAATGTCCAAGTAACTGAGGCCCGAGTCGAAGTTTATTTCAAATGAACAAGACAGAAAAAGAAAGGAAAAGAGAAAAAAAGCCACAAGCAACGTTGGCTGTCTCATCTCCTTCCATCGAGCGTAGCGACTTGCCGGATCTGGAAAATGACAGCTACACACACAACTTGAATGCTTTGCTTGCTTATTATCGTCATATATGAAGGAACCGACAGGTGATAATGCACGCCATTACATGGCAGCCAACGACAGACAATTCCGTTCATCGCGGGGTCGTTTCTTCGGTAGTATTCCACTAGGTACATAAGGTTAACCTTGGTACAAAGTATGTTTGCCGGTGGATTTGGTTAAGTAAAGAAGGAGAAGAGAAATCGAAGAAGAAAAAATAGGGAGGCTAAGTTAAGCTCCCGTTCTCTATGACGTCTAATAAAAACGAAGATCGTTTAAAGTTCTTATTATACCTACTTACTAGATGCTTAGTGTATTTCTTTTTATTGATTAAGGCTTTTGAAGCTTTAGTTACTTTAGGGTTAGGTATATTTAATATGCACCCCGCCACGTTGTATCCCGTTGCGAATCGGAGATCTATCGTTGTCAATGCTCTCTGCTCCGTGCTAAAACTACCTATATACATATAGCAGGTAGATTACCTAGGGAGGCTCTCAATAGCGGGACAAACTAATAACCACTAGCCTACTGCTAACGTTGGTTTTCTTTTCCTAAAAGATTATGTAAAATAACATCGCGCGATTTCCAACGTAGTGCTAGTTTCACAAGACCCCTCCTCCCCCTTTTTCTGATCAGCTGCCCGTGACTGTAGAAAATGATTCGCGAACACTCTCTTTCGGCACAAGTTCCGACAGAGGCGGGGGCCTCGCGGACTAAAGACAAAGCAAACGCCGCGGAGCGCCTCGCCTCGCCTCGCCTCGCATCGTATCGCAACCTTGTTGCATTCATCCCCCCTGCCTGTACCTAGTCTGCGTGCAACCTGCAACGCCCGACGCATCGTCACTTTCGAGTTCGGGCGCCACCTATATTACACAAACCTACTATCCTACATGAAAGCACGGAGTATCCGCTAGACGGTAACGGGGACGGGCACTGGAACTGGGCGGTTAAGAAAAAGGATGGCTTTCATCTCCAATATCAAGCGATTCCACCGCAATAATGTCGCCACGCTGCGCAGCTCACCGCTCGCCGAGATATCGGGCGCCCTCGGCGACCTCGGCACCCTGCTGCCGCTGATGATCACGCTCGCGGTCAACGGCTCGATATCGCTCTCGAGCACCCTGGTATTTTCGGGCCTCTTCAACATCCTCACTGGAATTGTCTTCGGCATCCCGCTGCCCGTACAGCCGATGAAGGTATACTCTTTTTTTTTTCTTTTTCTAATTTGACCACCGAGGCTCTTAACTCAGTCACTCACTTTGCCCTCTAGGCCATCGCCGCAGCAGCCATCGCATCCCACAGCAGCGAGGCCGAGACCGTCGCGGCGGGGAGTGTGACGGCGGCTGTGGTGCTCATCCTCAGTGTGACGGGGCTCCTGCGCCGCGTTACGCACGTGATCCCGATCCCGGTCATCAAGGGGATCCAGCTCGGCGCGGGGCTATCCCTCGTCATCTCGGCGGGGACCACGCTCTTGCAGCCGCTAGCGCGGACGGGTCTCTCCCTCCCCTTCGACAACCTCCTCTGGGCCCTCGCCGCCTTCGTCCTGCTCGTGCTTACCCAGCGGTCCGCGCGCTTCCCGTACGCGCTCCTCGTCTTCCTCGCCGGCCTCGGCCTCGCCCTCGCCTCCGTGCTCGTCACGAACCCCGGCACCCTCCCCGGCTTCCGCCCCTGGCGCCCGCGCGCCGCGCTTCCGGACTGGTCTCCCGACGCGATATCCATGGGCGTCGCGCAGCTACCCCTCACGACCCTGAACTCGGTCATCGCCGCCTCGGCGCTGGCCGCGGACCTGCTGCCGGCCCTGCCGGCCCCGTCCGTCGCCGCCCTCGGCACCAGCGTCGCGCTCATGAACCTGCTCGGCTGCTGGTTCGGCGCCATGCCCGTGTGCCACGGGGCCGGCGGCCTGGCGGCGCAGTACCGCTTCGGCGCCCGCAGCGGGGCCAGCGTCGCGCTGCTCGGCGCCGCCAAGGTCCTGCTCGGCGCGCTCTGCGGCGAGTCGCTGCTCGACCTGCTGGCCGCGTTCCCGCGCGGACTACTCGGCGTCATGGTCCTGGCCGCGGGGCTCGAGCTCGCGCGCGTGGGGCAGAGCTTGAACTACGGGGCGCCGGATCTGTGGGAGGTCGCTGCTGAAGGGCAGGAACAGGGGGGGAGGGGGGTAGGGAGAGGGAAGCAACATCGCCTCGTCGACGACGAGGAGCGCGCGAGGAGGTGGACCGTCATGCTTGTCACTGCGGCGGGGATCCTGGCGCTGAAGAATGACGCCGTGGGGTTCGTGGCGGGCATGCTGTGCCATTACGCGTACGGGCTGACGGAGTGGGCGGAGAGGAAGGGGAGAGATATGAGGAGGTGGAGGAGGAGCGAGAGAGCGCCGTTGCTGGGCGGGTAGATTGGTGTGTGTGTGTAATATAGATAGACGAGTTCTGAGAAGTGAGCGGATGGAGAACGTGCTCGTGTGCCCCATTGGCCTGGTAATACTTTAGAAAGCTTATCTGCGGGGTTCGAAGGGAGGTCCCTTTTTGAGTATTCGTTAGAACAGTATAGAAGTACAAATATCAAAGCATGGGAACCGTGACTTGACACTGTATTTGTTATGAAACGAACAGAGAAACCCCCCCCTTTTCCCCCTTTTGTTAAAGCGGGATAACAGAACATTAATAGATCTTAATGTTAAAATACAGGGTTATGAAGTTACTTGATTAGGCAAAGAGACTACATATATCTAGAGGATGGCAGAACCTATCCCTTATATACACGATGGCAGAGGATGCTACTTACTTGTATATGACGGCTAACCTCCTTGACACCCATTTCAGCACACTAGGTTGGACTATATATTTGGGAATATATTTTCAAATCATCCATAAGCTATAGAGCTCTCCCGGGAGTAGCCGGTATAATCGTTATTGATATAGCACACCCCCTCTCTACTAGATTATATAGTAAACACCTTATATCACTTCCCCGGCTTCTAGGCTACCCGCTCAGCCTCCCCCGGAGACCCAGGTTCCTGGCCCTGCGGAGAGAAATTGATCCGTTTGCCAACCAACTGCACCTCAGTAGGTACTAGCCAACAGGGCATACCTATTCATCAGCCTAGCCACTCACTGCCTCCACACTATCGCAACAATCCCCTTTTTTGTTTCATCTGCTAAGTTCAAGCTTTTGGCGATGTTGCGGTTCCGCAGTTGCACAAGTGATCCACTCCCTCCGGCCATATACTCCTCGTCCGCCAGAATCATTCGATCCATTTCTTCTGTAACCAAACCCAAACAGCGGTCCGCATCATGGGCCAAAGAGACTGAGATGTTGTCTCCACCAGAGACGTTTGTGGGCCAATCTGGTCGCGTCTATTCAATTGAGAGGGTTCTCCAGCAGAAAGAATCTCCTTCCCGTCACGTATACCTAGGAACATATGTATTCCAATTGATGGCCGCAGGCATCCGGCATGGCACTAACACTATCAACGGTCTTATATCAGTGCGGGTGGGGAGAAATTCGTTCTCAAGAATGTTTCTGAATCCAGCTTTGTGGATTACCAAGACCTGTATCGGGGCCTGCAGAGCTGCCCCCATCTTCGTGTCCCTTGCGATACAATTCCAGAACGGTCAGCTTTTGTGTACAGATACCTCAGCGATACTCTTCTGAGCCTCGCCCAAGAAGATCTGCCTCTCTCTCTTGTCAAGCGTATTCTGAAGGATGCGTTGCGCGGTCTATCGGCGCTGCATGACCGAGACACTGTCCACACAGGTATTCTCATCAAGCTACAAGCTTGCTGCTATACGATTGTCAAATGCTCACCTCGGGCAGATATCAAGGCGGATAATATTCTCGTCCAGCGAAGCGACCCGCATAGCGCGACTGTGGACCTGGTGCAGCTTGCCGACCTGGAAGATTCGGCCCACGTGCCCCCGGGATGTGACATTGTCGGGAAAGAGGCAGGGAACTGGATGTGGTGAAGTCCAGAAGCGCATGCGTCGGGTCCTGTGAACAAGCCCTCAGACATGTTCTCCTTTGGGATCGTGGTAAATACCTAGCGTTTCGCCCTTCCTACCGTCTCAAGTCTTCCAATGCACCGCTCATTTCTATTTTTAACTGACATGAATTTACAAACTGACCATAACTTCTTCTAGTGCCTGTACGCGGTACATAAGCGGGTTATTTTTGCCGTCGGAGAGGACGAGCTCGGCGAGGGTGAAGATGTGCTTTCTCACGTTCTCGAGCGTCAAATATCTTATTTTGCCGACGAGGAGGTACTGGCAGTGTTCTTACGATACCTTGGCGATAATCCATGGGTGCAAGTATTTAGTGTAATCCGTGACAACTTCAATGGTGAAAACCCGCGCAAGCCAGTGTCGCAGGATGTCGACGCCGACTTGAGACATCTGGTCGCGGGTTTGACAGACTTTGATCCGGCGAAGCGGTTGACAGCGCACGAGGCCTTAGATCACCATTGGTTTGATGGCGCCTGAGTTATGTCATGACCTGCTAGGCTCACTACCTCTGAACAGCTGGGAGCCCGGTGCGCAGATCACTATGAGTGCGAATGCAGCAAATAAGTCTTGGGCTAGACCCGTGAACCTTACCTCTCTGAATACTAACGGGAGCTACGATAGTAGGCGCTACTATGCACAGTGTAGCAATGTTGCGGGTTAGCCTACATGCGCTGACCAGTCTGCGGACGGCGAGGTCGTTCAGAGGTACGAATTCATGTCTCCGACATATTCACTTCCTGACATAACAACTAGTGGCAGTTACTCGGTGGAATAAACGCCGGTTTCGTAGTTGTGTCTTTTCAGGGGGCTGATCTTAAGCCCTAACAAAGGCCCAAGTATGAATGGCTCAGAAAGAGTCTTGGATGGCTCTCTTATAGAGAGAGGGATACCTCAGATAAACGGTTCATCCACACTCATGCCTAGAGGGCTCCGGAGGCTCTTAAAATAAAAGCTGCTCCGTCATATGTCTTTAGGTACTACAAATTCAAACAATAATTACGGCCCCTAAAATAGTCCCCATGAACCCTACATAGGTAGTGAGGTAGGCAATAGCAGGGTTTCCTATACGATTAAATGCCTTCCAAACCCTAGCTTCCATACCTTCCTTTCCCCTTTCCAGGCTTACCACAGCTCACCACAGCCTACCGAGGCTCAGGTAAAAAAAGCATCAGCTCAGTACCATCGCCCATAATTGGCAGTTTCGACAGCCTAGATTCGGGGCGGATATTAGGCTGTAAGTACCTACCTAGGCAGAGAGACTTTAACAGGTAATGTCTTGAGATAAACAGTGATCCAGGGGAACAATGACGAAGCCTTGGAGGTTAACCATGAGTGGGATGCTTGCTCCCTAGCTGGCATCTTCGCAAAGCATCTACATCGGTAGTTCTAAGACAAGAGTCATTGGGCCCCAAGCCAACAAGCCAATGATGTGGAGAATTATTGACCCATGACCTACGTTCATGTGCGTATGTGTAGGTGATATACGGAAGACTATTCTGGAATGTAACGAGGTCAGAGTCTGCGAGTCTGCGAGTCTGCCATGGGATGTTGGTCTGGTGTTCCCCTAACGAAGTAGGTTAGTGGGTAGATAGGTAACATTTTACAGGTATACATAGGTAGGTATAACCCGCCGTAGTGGCTTTGAAGGAGTGAAGAATGATTGGGTGCAGGACCTTGAGGGGAGTTGAAGCACCAATCAAATAACTCAAAGGGCCGTAGCTTGGCACGGGCGTATTAGTCTGGCCAATCAAAACGTAAGGCTATTCTCGCCCAAAGAAATCAAATCCGAAAAGAAGGCGCTTTAGCGTTTTTTGGCGCAGGGTAAACCCAATCTAGTTTAGCTGCTCAGCGAATATCAGCCAACCTGCGTCGATTTGGCAATTTTTTTATGATCTGAGCGGGCAGGCGGTGACAATCCCATCTTTCTTCCGACGCAGTTCCTTGGGCCCAGGTCGCTACCCTACCGGACCTCCTCTGCTACATCTTCAGCATCGCCCTTGATACGGCACGCCGCAGACGAAGGAGCTGTCTTCAACCGACAAGCGATGACTTCGTCCAACGCTGCCGCCCCCGATCCCGGGCACAGCCCAGCCCGCGGGCCTCCTCCACCCACTACCGATTCTGCCACTGTTAGTGCGAATGCGCCGGAGCTACGCCTCGAGAGCCATCACCAGCCAGTCCCTACCACTGCTGCCGACCACCACGCTCGCGACCACGACCACGGCTACGATCTTAGCCATAACCACGACCGCTCTCACAACCACGACGATGAGCACGCCCATGCCCCCGACCGCCACGACCCCGACGAAGACCACTACATGCCCTCACCCCCGACTGTCTCGCCCCTGTCTACCCCAGCAGTCACCCATGTCACCATTGGCGAAAACGCCGACGACGATGTCCCCAACATGGCAAGCGAGCTGCCGCCCCCCGCACCTGGTGCTGCCAAAGCTTCCTCGAATCACGTTGGAATGAGCGCTGAAGAATCCCACCCGGACCTAGACCAGACCCCCGTACCAGATCAAACTCGCCGGTGGCGCGACCGCATACAAGCCGTCGCTACTACAGATCCCGATCCTAACAGGATGGACTACTCGCCACGGAATATCATCCCCAACCTCCAGCACGCACAAGGCAGTATAGATCCCACCGCGTGGACCCTAGGTCTTGCCCAAGCAACAAATGCTATCTTTCAGACTCCCGGCCCCGTCATCGTTGCTCCCTCCGAAGTCTCCTTGCAAGCGTCTTTCACCCAAGGCAGCGAGGCCCCCACTGGGAGTGCAGATCCTACGTCGACAAGCGCTAGCCAGAAGCTGGAATCATTCGCTCGAATAGAATTCGCCGACAGTGTATTTCAGATGACCACCTATGCTGTCATTATCGGTCGCGACCAGCGGGCCATGGATCAGGCCAGGAGGGACGAGAAAAGGGAACAGAACTACCGACGGAAAGCCGAAGAGAACGCCAGAAATGGATTGCCTCCGCCTACGCCCATACACTTTGATCGTGGGAAGTTCAGCAAATCATACGTCAGCGAGGAAGGAGGCATGCTGGGGCCTGAGTCCGACGGGGAGGATAATGTTCGGCCTGCCAAGAAGCACCGCCCGAGCTCGGCCAATCGATCTCAAAATGGCGACGACGATTCTCAGAGTGACCATGTCAAGTCCAATCGTCAGTATGTGTCGCATACACCGGGGGCTGCCGCTGTTGATCTGGGCACCCTGCAACCCTCGCCGAATCATATTCCTTTTGTAGGCATCCATTCGCCGGGACCAGACATCGCAAGCAAAACTCGCGGCATATCCAGGCAACATCTCAAAATAGAGTTCAATGAGAAGAAAGGCGTCTTCGAGGGCATTGCGTTGCACAAGAACGGCTTCTTCTGCGATGATGCACACTATGGGTTGAACGATCCCGTCACTCTAAGAAGTGGCGATCGGCTTCAGATTAAGGATGTGGAATTCACATTTATAATCAACGGTGTCCAAACTGGGAAGACCGGCGGCGAGGAGTATCATGACGAAGAGGAGACGTCAAGCAAGCGCATGTCCATCGGTGGGAAAGAGATGAGCTTCGACTTTGAGCATTCCGATCACGAGAACTTCCAGGATACGAGCGAGGAGTTGTCCGAAGTTGAGAACGTACCAACTCCAGAATTCGGTTCCGAAGAAGGCGAAGGCGAAGGCGAAGGCGAGGAGGAAGGCGAAGAGGAAGAGGAAGACAATGAAGCTGCTGTTTCAGCCGACGTGAAAAGGGAACAGCCTGTCAACACCACCGAACCAACCACAAGTCACGGTGAGGTCCTGTCCGAGCTTGCTACGGCCGACATACCTAAGAGGCGTGGCCCAGGAAGACCCCCGAAGGACGGTATCATGTCTAAAAGAGAGCGGCGTCTCCTTAAGAAGCAGATGCAAGAGACAGCTAAGAAAACTGTTCCACAAGACCCGCAGGGCGAAAAGATCAAACGACCTGTTGGCCGTCCTAGGAAAAATCCTCTACCAGAGGATGGCGATAGACCTGAGAAGCGGAAATACAATAAGCGAAAGCCAAAGGAAGAGGGCGAGGAAGGGTCTGATGCCGAGAGAAGATCTAGGGAGAAGAAGGACAAGAAAGTCCGGCCTAAATCTCCACCTCTGGAACTTCGAAAGGAGGACTTTACCGAAGAACAGCTGCAGAAGCCTAGTAAAAATTACGGTGTTCTGATTGATGAGGCCCTTACCAACGGACCAGCCGCGGGCTTGACCCTGAAGCAAATATATAAGAGGATTATGGCAAAGTACCCGTGGTTCTACTTCTTTTCGGAGACCAAGGGATGGGAGAGCAGCGTGCGGCACAACTTGATTGGGAATGAAGCATTCTCGAAAGCAGACGAGACGGGGCTCTGGTCTCGTGTCCCTGGCATTGAGCTCGACGCGGGCAAGAAGCGTAAAGCAAGCTCTCCCGATCGGCAAATGGGACCGCCGCATACCCATTCTCATTTGCCGCAAGCCCAGTACTATCAAAATGGCTCTTACCTACCTCCGAATAACGTAAGCTTCGCTCATGGCTTGCCAAGTTATACGACTGATACCAAACAGCCACAGGTGGGATACCAAAGCCCTGCCAACCAAGTCACGCGTCCTCTCACAGCAGCGCCTTCGCAGCCTATTGCTCAACCGGTATATCCAACGCAAGCTCCAGCACCGGCACAATTACCTCCTGGATATGGTTCAACGGGTCTTTCTAGGCAACCCAGCGCAACCCAGAAGAACACCTATAGTTCGCCGTACGCGAGACCGCCACCGCCGCCACCATCTAATCCCCCTGTCAAGGCCGAAAACGGTACACCATCAAACCTACAGGCTCTACCGGCAACCCCAGGCCAGCAGCCCACGACTCAAATTTCACCTCAACAACAACAACCAGCTTCAAGCATACAAAATGGAGCACCTCGGCAACAATTGTCGCCTGAGATCGAAAAGGCGATTGCGCGGTTCAGGGCTAATATGTTAGAAGTCCTGTCGAAACAGACACCTCATGCTGCGCAGATTATCGATTCGGCTATCAACCGCGCTCGTGGCTTACCTGTTTACAATTCTGTGCCAGGCTTTGAATCGGTGGAAATGACTCTAGTCAACCCAGTACAAAAGATGATCAGTGATCTACAAGCTCAGCAGCGGAAAGTGACGTCTGCATCCCCAGCCCCGCCTACAACGGCCCCTACGAAATCAACCCCAACCCCTAGTCCAGCGCCGACAGTTGCAATGGAGGCTGAAATTCAGCGGAGAATCAAAAACTTTAGGGATAACATGCTTGTTGCTCTCAAGACAAAGACGAACAGGGCGGAGATCATCATTGACTCGGCTATCAACCGTGCTCAAGGCTTGCCACATGCTGGCAAGGTTCAAGGATGGGAAGAAGCTGATAATTTGATGGTCAAGTCCATCACCCAAATAATTACCGATGTCCGCAAGGCACATGGTCGACAACCCCAGCAAGCCTCTTCGCCATCTACGGCGTCTAATCGGCCTGCCCATCCCTCGCAATCGACGCAATCTGCTCCTCGACAAGTGCCGTCAGCATCCCCGGCCCCAGCTCCTTCATCCACACCTACATCAGCAGTAGCTCAGCCAAGTAATGGAACAACTCCGGCTACACCTGTACCAAATTCCTCAGCGCAGGCTATTTCCGCATGTACCCCGAAGCCAGCGACGCCTTCAATATCCCGTCCTGGTATCTCGATCCAAAGGCCGACGTCCGTTGGGATTAGTCGTCCAGCTGTCAACTCAATACCTCGTCCACCGGTAGCTTGTCAAACAGCAGTGACGGCATCATCGGCAGCGCCGGTGATAACGTCTCCTGCACCACAGATTCACAGTGTCTCAAGTCCTGCACCGCCTAGCGCCGGGGTAGTTGACCAGATAACGGGCCAAAAGCGCCAAGTAGATGATGTGCACAAGAACAGCAATGATAACGGAGTCACAACACACCCAGATCCCGTCGTTAAAGTGCCGACATCGGCCCATAGTGTATCCAGTCCCGCTCCGCCGAGTGCGGGAGTTGTGGACCAGATAGCCGGCCAGAAACGACCATTAGATGATGGGCCTGGCAGTAGTTGTACTGAACAGCCTGAACTCAAGAAAGTTGCTGTATCTACAACATGACGCTGGCTAAATGGGATATAAGGAAAGCATGTGTTTAATAATACGGGGAAACTAAGTGTATAATTGGGCGGATTAGTTAGCGATTTGTTTTATTTTCTTTTAGCCTTGCGATGGTCCGCTAGGGATCAATGTGACAAGAGCCCGGCGTGAAAGGTTCTCTGGAGTTTTTAAAGTCAGTTTTAGGCGTTCTTCATTTCATACTCCTGACGTATGGAATTCATACTTGGTGGTGTTTTGTTTCCCCCCTTCCTTTGAAGGCATACATGCAATGCATACTACACATTGAGGGGCTTGGTAGGTTCAAGGTTATGTTTAGGTCTTTTCAAGTCTGGTAAAATGTTGGGATGATTTACGAGATACCAAAAGAGAGAGGAGAGAGGGAAGAAAAGAAAAGAGAAGGTCTTGAAATTATCCTCGTCAGAGAATGATGGATTGACTCGACACTCGAAATCTTTACCTCAAGGAACCTTTTACTGCCCTCCCTCCCTGCCTGGACGTTCAAGGTAATATGGTATAGCATAGCACAGGTAGCATAGTACAGCGCAGCCACGGCATTATATCAAATATTAGCGCTTCCAAATTTATTATTATTACTTGTACTGTCGTTTTTAAATATAGAGGGTAGTAGGAGTAGGATCGACAGGTGGCGGTGGTGACGCATTGTTGGCTCATAAGTAGAAAAACGCATCTGCTATCGATGGGTTGTTGTACACAATTCTTTCGCGACTTTGACGAGTCTCTTGCTTGACTCGATCATATTCTACCGATAGTGATGGCCGTACCTTGTCCCTCTGTAAAGGGGGCTTGCTGTTAGATGCTCTCGAGGTTCTTACTACCCATGACACAAGCAGGACACTGGCAAGTATTTGCTGGGATAACTGAGGGCAACTGGTAGTTCTTATAATAAATAGATGGATAAGGACATTACTGCCTGTACTAACCACGTAGAGAATTAATATTCGTGATCTATTCTGTCATTCTGTCTTCTCCAAGTGCTGTATATCTTGTTCTAGTTCATGGTATGTAAGAGAAATGAAGACCGGCTTTCTAGAATCCCACGATTGTCTAATAACTCCAGACCAAATGACTGGACCTTGAGAATCTAAACATGATTAAAGTACGGGATCGTGATTTAGAACCCTTCGCCCATCAAGACCGTCCGGCCACCGCCGTACCACAGCGTCCCGACTCGGACGTCGATACCCTTCTCCTGGCCCACAACCCACTCACCGATCAGGCCGGACTCGGACCCGGATTTGGGCTCCCTCCCCCACACTTCCGCCTCCAACCACGCGTTGACCTCGTCGATGGCCTCGATCCACCTCCGCCGCTGCTCCGGCGTCGCGTGGTCGTCCTGCGCCAGATACCGACCCAGCGTCACGTGCGCGCTCGGCACCACGTACCGCGACCCGACCGCGACTCCGGCCTTCCGCACCTGGTCCCAGATGTCCCGCCGCAGGTGGTGGTACGTGTACCTGTCCCCTTCCCTCTCCTCTTCCCCGTCTGCGGCCGCGGGCAGGAACGAGACGGCAAAGGCGGAGAGGTCGTACGAGATCATCGGCCTGATGAGGCGCGCGCGGTGCCGGTACGTGTAGTTCGCTAGGCCGGGGATTGCGGGCCGCAGGGTATCCGTTAGCGCGTCAATCTCGGCGGGCGTGCGGTTGAAGGCCAGCTCGAGGGTCGTGATGTGCATCTGGTGCAGGGGCATGAGCCATAGGTCTGGACTTGCTAGTTAGCGGGGGCGCCGGCGACGTTGACTTGAATTTGACGGGATTGGCTTGGTATTCGACAGACCATGGAAGTTGTGCCCTTCCTCTGAGATATATGGGATGATTACTGGGTTCGCAGATGTGGCAACTTCACTTACTCGGCGCAACTGCCGCGAGCTTCTTCTGGATCGCGTCGGCTAGCTTGAGGACGTGAACCGGCGGACGACCCCAGCAGGTCATACAGTTCCTCTCGTCTCTGAAACCGGGCTCTATGTGCGGGTTCTCCAACCGAAGCAGGTACGGGTCAATGATTAGGCCCTGGAAGTCGGGAGCTAGGAACCTGTCCCTCTGCTGAGCATTTCGCCTGGTGCGGTGCACCGCATATAATGCTTGGATTTGTGCCTGCTCTTCTCGTTAGTCCTCGTTGCTCCTTAACATTTATGTCGAAACTAAACACAGGCTTCACTACCCTAGGTAGGCGTAAGAGATCGGGGACAGGAAGCAGGGGAGGACTCAACTGGGTCGTCATTGGCTGCCTCTATGAGAGCGTTATATGGGTTCTCTCCTGGCTTCAGCACCACGCCCGACAAGTCCTCCAATTTGTTCGCAGCATCTGTCGAATTAAGTATTGACCCCATGATTGATGCTAACTTAGCCTAGCCTCCGGTGTACAACATTTATTCACTGCCACTCGAAGCTCCCAAACGCAGAAGGCAGACTGCGAGGAATGAATAAAGCAGCCCTGAGAAATATGGGCAAGATAGATTATACGCGCGATTTCAGCTGCGGCTGAGTAATGGAACGGAATGAAAGAGCTTGAGCAATACGAACGGGCCTCCATTAATAAGTGAACTAGGAGAACTAAGGTGACAGCCGCCGGGGAGCGCCTCCCAAGGCTATCTACCCAACGAAATCGACTAGAGATGAGTTGAAAAGCAAAGTGAGCACTGAGTGGCTATCCGACACACCCGAGATGATCTTATCTACGTAAGTAGTCCAGCCTTCTCAAGTCCCTACGATGTCGATGTTCAGGTCTCAGTCTAGCAAAGTACAGCTCTCGAAATCCCATGAGGAGAGAGAGAGGGATCATTTTCAGAAATCTTGGGTATATCTGAACTCGAAGGGATCCATTGAAGGTTGGGTCCCCCCTTTTTAGATCTTTACCCCGCTCCCAATGAGGATATATAAGCGAGGCTGCTAAGGATACTAGCGCCTCGTTAGCCACATCAAGCCACGTGCTTGCCTGCCTACACGGGCTGCCTTTAGGTAAGTAATGTTGACTTCCTTCTCCTTCTCCTTCTCCTTCTTATCACCTCCATTGAACCAGGTACCTTTCTGTTCTACCCTCCCACTTTCTCCAAGCTAACATTGAAAGCCAACAGGTTCCTGAAGAAGAGGGGAGTAGAGCAAGCATGAACTCCTTCTTTTTACCATTCTCTGGAGAGGATCATACCTGTCTTTATTTGAACCTGAGGCCGCAATCTGCCCCAGCCAAAGCAAAACAGAAGGGACATGCTCTGTCTTTTGCGGTTAGGATATCAAACTCCCATCACAGCAACTGGAGTCACTCAAGCTCTGGTCCTGACCAGCATACTTGGGCCAGAATTGAAGATGCCTAGTGAGACCTTGAACGCGCTCGCTGTTCAAGCACTGACAGCCATCTGTTAGTAATATGGTGGGTTCTTTCGTCCACCTATGTGGTCTTTGTCAAGCGACAGTTCAGGACATTGAGATGGTGCCATTACTTTAATGCAGTGGCTAAGTCATCCTATATCTCTCCTTCAATGGACTCTTTGATCTTATTGACTTGCCCCCCTTTTGAAGAAAGGGAATGCTGCATCAGGCAGCAGCAGCCATGTGGGCGTATCAATGAGTGACCATGCAAACCAGCAACGCACTTGTGCCTTCACTGAGTAGTCAGGCATGTGGTATATGAAGTTGGATATCGGGTGTCCTCTCATCTCAATACTGGGGCACCTGGATTTCTTCAACTTTCCACCCTTTATGGGTCCCATCAAAAGCAACAGTGGATGGCCCAATATGGCCACCT
Source organism: Biscogniauxia marginata (assembly GCA_022695795.1). Classification (NCBI taxonomy): domain Eukaryota; kingdom Fungi; phylum Ascomycota; class Sordariomycetes; order Xylariales; family Xylariaceae; genus Biscogniauxia; species Biscogniauxia marginata. The sequence goes on from MU404078.1 coordinate 29,337, forward strand.
GACAAGGTTTCATCTTATGCCACTGTGAGGCATACACTATGTATGAAGTCATGGCTTCTCGATACTTGTGACTTTGGCTTGGCCTACATCCTCATAGCAGACCCAAGTTGGCTGGGACTGGTCAAAGGATGCCTAAGCCATGTGTTCATACTTGCACGAACTAGTCCGAATATGATGGCTGCGTGTCCATACTATGTTGCTAGCATCTTCGGCTTGTCGGCGACGCACTGGTATGCTTCTATGAGAAACATTTTGGTGATGCAAATTCTATAGACGGTAGGCATCGAATCAATGACTGGGAGGGACTGGTGGTCAGAGATGACATCTCTTCAGAGAAGTCAGCATAGTCTGGGAAACAGAGCCAGCTATGTTCCACCCTGGAGCAAGCCTGGTTCCTGGTTCCTGGAAGCTTGGTCTCGCCGAGGCATCAGCTGGTAGCTTCCATCGTGGGCAAAGACTAGCCCCTTTAAGACGAGAACATCGTCGACTTGTTACCCCTCGCCTCTCGCCTTGGACCCAAGCACCTCAGAGATTATGCGATGGGCTATCTGCTTACGGGCCTTTGCTTGCTAGGAAACACCCAAGCCTTGTCGTCCGGGTCACTAGCTGTCACCTCTTACCATTCCCTTGAAATTGAGTACCTTGGGTTCTCTCTCCCAACCCACCACACTATCTCACCTTCTATTTCTACCACTCCCCCAACTCCTCCAATTCCACCCATCTACATACACGCAAAAAATCTGCCTTCAGCATTTTCTTTTGCTGGAGAGAGTTGATTTGCACCCTCTACACATCACCCCAAGCTTATCTTTCCCTCTTGACCACCCTTTTTCCTTCTCTGCACCCTCATACCGTTCCTTTCCGCGCGCGGAGGGTACTGAAATCCTCTTGGATTCGTCCCGACCGTCATCGCGATCAAACATCTCCATTCCACCACGCATTTCCGCGTTCTTGTACTCCTCAACCATACATCATTCCTCTTTCCTTCTCAACTGCTTTCCCCTGCAATCTATACAACGCTTTCGGACCCGAGATCATTTTCTTCAACCAAGCTATCTAGTATGGCTGGTAAACGTGGGACCAAGTCGTCTACGGATGCTGGCCCTCCAGGATCACGACCAAACAAAGCTAGAGCCTCTGCTACGGCCAAAGCTCGTGAAGATACCAACCCTAGTGTTTCTACACAAAGATCAAACAAGAAGCGTAGGCTAAATGCAAATGATGATAACAAAGCAATTAAAAAACAGAAGGCCTCTCGCGGAGATCAAGATGATGAAGATTCAGATGCCGAAGTCGATGAAATCATCGAAGACCCTTCCAACGGCCTCGATCGCACGTTGCCACCAATCTCTAGCGTGAACGAGGCCTTCATCGATCTCATCAAAAAGGCCCGAGGAGGTTTAACGCAGATTGCGGATAACAATGTGCTAGATCTTCGGGTAGGCACGATGTGCTCTGGTACGGAGGCGCCAATCTTTTCGCTGAAGATGGCCCAAGAGGCTTTTGGCCGGCTCAACCCCGGAAAGGAGTTTCTTCGGTTTTCTCACGTGTTCAGTGTCGAGAATGAAGATTTCAAGCAAGCATACATTGCTCGAAATACCGAGGGAAGCATAGTCTTTCGCGATGTCCGCGACTTTGTCGACCCAGGAGCTACCCGAGCGTAAGTTTACATACACCCTTGTGTATCTAGTTGTGTCTCTAACCAATTGAACAGGCCTACCGCAATGGGTGGACTAGAGAGAATTCCTACAAAGATCGACCTTCTCGTTGCCGGATGCTCCTGCGTCGACTTTTCGACTCTGAACACGAAGAAGAAATCAGAATACAACGATCAACTTGCTAAGAAGGCCAAAGGGCTTTTTAATCTGCAAGACCAGAGTTCTGATGAATTCAAAAATAGTGTCAAAGACTTATTTGAAGACATCGTTCGATGTATCGATGAGCTGGGAGAATCGGGTCAGACATTTTTCTCTATGCTAAGCTATGTCCGTAACCATCGTCCAAAGGTTGTCATTCTGGAGAACGTCATGAACGCACCCTGGGAACAGAATTGCAATGTCTGGTTCTACCATATTGGGTACGCTGCAACATTCATCAAGGTTGACACGAAGGATTTCTGGATTCCGCAAACCAGAATGCGTGGCTATCTGATTGCTGTTGATCGCGATGTCTTCGAGGCAAGTTCCGATCAAATCGTCAACGCTTGGTCCGATGAAATGAAGAAGCTCAAAAGAAGAGCTTCTTCCCCGGTGACCGATTGGTTACTCCCACCCACACATTCGCTAGCGATTCGAGCTTGTCAGGACGATGCAGAGAAGGCCCTCAATGGCAGGGATCGTGATAGCAAGTGGATACGGAGCAGGGTCCGCCATACCCGAGTTCGACGGGTTGAGAAACTTGGAAACGAGCGTCCATTGACGGAATGGGGCTCTGTCGTCAAACGAAAGCCATGGGATAAGATGAGCCCTCTCTTCATTGCTTCTCTTAACGATCGGTCCAAAGACTGTATCGAAATCTGGCAGCTTCGAGCCCTGTTGAGCGGACTCCCGATCGACTCGAAGCGCTATACGTATGATACTCGACACAAGATTCGAATCTTCGATCTCAGTCAGAATATCGATCGTGGAGTCACTGGCTCCCCTTTCGGTGTTAGTCCATGCGTTACTCCAAGAGGCTCCTTTTACCTCACGAATCAGGGAAGAGCTCTTTCCGGGTATGAAGGCCTTGCATTACAAGGACTTCCGATTTTCCATCTGGACTTGTCAAGAGAAACGCAGGACCAGCTTCGCGACCTCGCTGGCAACGCGATGTCTACAACTGTGGTGGGAGCCGCGCTAGTCTCAGCCCTCATCTCCATTCATGCAAACGGCAGAAGTTATTCTTTCAAGAAAAACGAAGACGAAGCTAGTCCCGCTGGAAGCTCCCTCATTCTTCAACGATCTCCTCGCAATTTTCGACAGGATTTGATGCCGCATCCTGAATTCACCACTATGGCAGGACAGCCTTTCAGCATGCCATCACTAAAGGAGCTATGGAAAAGATGTAGGCGCTACTGCTTCTGCAATGGTGCCGCTCGTTACAGTTCCGACTCTTTTTATCGTTGCTCTGTCTGTGGTACGATACGTTGTTTCTGGTGTGCCGGCAACCCGGCACATGAATACGACTCGTACGAGAGAACAGCAGAGCCTGTTCTTCTTGAAGAGGTACCACATGTCATAATGTCACTTTTCCCAAGCACGATAAGCCATTTGATTGCGGACGGCTTCGTCGAAAGCTACGATTCAATAGAAAGAACTGCCTTATCAGTCCCTCAGTTGGCCGAGTCCTTACGTTCTGCAACCTTCTACTACAAGGAGGTATACACTACCGAGGTTATCACCATTAGCTTCACCGCGAAGGATACGAATGCGGCCTTCAAACTCCAAGCCATTGTATCAGGAGATGGCCTCGTATGGAAGCTGTACCTAGACCCCTGGTGCGAACTGGGCCAACAAGTTCTTCGAGCGCTGCGACTTTCTACCGCCGAATTATCGCATCCTGTTGCACGAGCTATCATTTCTCAAGACTCACAGAGCCCTATACCGTTCATGGCATCATGGCAACTATGGAGCTTCAAGCCTATGCCGCTGCGACTCCGCATCACATCACCTGAGAACAAGGCATATTTGGACATCACAATGGCGAACCCCGGAGACATTTCCAAGCTCCCAGGAGATGTTCAACAAGACCTTTGCTCCATTTCAGGAAAGTATATCCATAAACCGCACTGCGATGCATCTGAGAACAGTCTTCATGTCGGAGAACTGAACCAACTATTTCTATTCAAAGACCCTACCAAAACTTTGAACCCCGACCATGATTGCTACGTTATCTCTAAGGAATGCAGATTGCTTGAGCATTATGAGAATCGCGAGGCCCTAGTCAAGTTTCCAAACCATTTCAATCCCAAAAAGCTTGTCAACGAGGAAGTTGATGTCACCATTGAAGGGATTTGGTTCAAACCGTCCACCAATAATGGCGTCCCGTCTGACGAAAGTCTCGCAAACCCCTTCAAAAATATAGAGAGACTCGAAGTTCATGCCCGGGGACAATCAGTCCTCAGTACCGAAGACCACGATGGTCAAGTACTTGCGCAGTTCCAACTAGTCCGACACTCTCAAGGAGACTCATTCATGATCTTGTCCAAATATGAGCACGCTACCCAGCAGACTGATGATTGGATCACGGTCGAAAGACATGATTTGCCTGCGCTGTATGACTTGGTTTCACCAGCCAACGTGAAGCTTGCCGGTACCGAGCTCTTGAAGTTCACTGCTACACTTATCGACCCGAAACCCTGCACTGACTGTTCTCCTACCATGCCGATGCTGCATTGGGTCCCAAAGGCAAAAGCTCAATTGAAGGAAAAGACACAGATAGAGCCGCATCGCAGATACGACGAGATGACCGAGTATGATGCTAAACTGAGACGGCGCCTCTTGCCATTTGAAGTTCAAGTCAAAGTGACGCCACCGCAAATGGAGCGTCTATCTCCAGATTACCTCTCGGTCAATCCTGAAAGCCAGAGGGATCTGAAGGTCATTGGTGTGCGATATGCAATCAACCCTGTGGTCTTGATACACCAAGCATTATCACATCTACCGTTGATCGAAGGAACTTTGAGGTGCTCAGAGTCCCGGGATAATGTATCGACAACCATGTGGACTGAGGTTAACGCTGCTGATAATTTGAACTACAAGTTTAAGCCTTTCCGTGACTCGCTTGTTCCACTGTCTCAGCGCACGGACAAGATTGTTCCAGCTAAGCAACCGGCAACAATGAAGAAAACGCTAAGTTCCCTGCAGCTGCAGTCTTTGGCGTGGATGCTCCAACGCGAACAGAGCAAGGATTTCTTCGTTGAGCAAGAGATTGAAGAACATATTGTTCCTGAATTGAAGGCAAGACTGGTTGGTTGTGCTATACGTCGAGTTTTCCGTCGCGGCGGTGTGCTTGCAGACGATGTCGGCTATGGAAAAACTGTCATCTCTCTTGCTCTGATGGGCTGCCAACAAACCTTCGATGAGAATGAGTCCATACGCCTTCGAGAGGCCCAGGATAGCTGCTGCATACATCTCAAGGCTTCCCTTGTTGTGGTGCCAAAACATCTTGTTGATCAATGGGCCGGTGAAGCCATAGCCTTTCTCCAAATCCGGAAGGATGAGGTGTTGACGATCAAAACGATGGGCAATCTCAAAGCTGAATTCAAAAGATTCAAGTCGGCAAAGATAATCATCGTGAGCAATTCCCTGTTTAATGAGAAGGCTTATCATTTCACCCTCGCGCAATACGCAGGGTCGTTGAGTCCTCCAACTACAGATTCGGAAAGCGGCTCAACGAAGCTTCTTCCGGGTCGCGCTTTCGAGAAATGGTATAAAGATACTGTTCCATATGCACAAGAGCATATTTCCCAGCATAATCTGGCCCTTACTCAGAGTAATGGCAACAAAGAAGAGACACTGGATGACCTCGTCAAAAAGATCAGACAGCGATGGATGGAACTTCAAGACGCTCACCAAAGCATCATCAAGGACCGCTACGACGAGCAGACGGGTGATGGACTGAAGGTCAAGAGAGCCAGAGAGGCAGCTGAAAAGCAGCGCAAGGCTGCCGACAAAGGAGAGAAGGACATCGCCGACGAGACGGGTGGGGAAGTCAAGGGAACCACAGATGGAGCTGAGCAGGGAGCTAAGCTGCCCAGCGCTATCGAAGAGGTCAAAAAGAAACCCGATACTTGGCCAGCCAGCCTAGACGATCCCTTCTCAAACTTTATACAGTTGCTCGAGTCTTTCAGCTTTGCCCGCGTCGTCTACGACGAATTCTCTTACAACAATCCGATGGCATCTCTCTTCTTTAGGAATGTCACCGCTCTATCGAAATGGGTGCTGTCAGCCACCCCACCAACGAGAAATCTGGCCGCCATGTGCGAAATCGCGGGCCTAATTAACGTACACGTTGCGAGACCTATGGACCTGAGAATTGGACTGCCTAGAATTACCGAAGGACCAAAAGTCCAAGGCAGGACCAAGACTGAAACCCTGTTGTCCTACGGCAAACTGGCATCTGAAAAATGTGTCCAGGAGAGACAGGGCCAGGGCCACGCATTTCTGAAATATTTTGCCAGCGCAAACCCTCTCGACCAAGGGCATTTTGGTGCGGTGAAAATCGAGGAATCCGTCGTTGTCTGCAACATGCGTCTCGACGAGACTCTACGCTACATGGACCTCCAGCAAGAGTTGCAGAACAACAGCCTTGACGTCGAACTTCTTTCTAGAGAGTTCCGTAAACTCCTGCCAGACGGTCTCGAATGGCGTGGCAACAACGGCAAAGCTCTTGCGGCGCAGGCTTTGATTCTTAACGCTTCTTTGCGACCTACACACAATGCAGTCCAAGCGGAGAATCTGAGAGAGGAGCGCAAGAAGTTACTCGAGTCCGCTAGCACTCATTTGAGATCACTCTCAGGGAAGGCTATATGGTTGGCGAATCGAATCGTCAACAGACCAGAAGAAATTCAGGTCCAATCGGCTGAAAATGCTGTCAAAGACATTTGCGTACTATTTGAGTACATTCTCTCGAAAGATCTTGCTCATTTTGGCGGCTATGATGGCTGGAAAGCTGTTTTCGGGGCCATTTTCCCGAATTGCAAGAGACCAGAAGATGTGCGCGATCACAGTGGCCCGAAAGATGAGACTGGACTACTTCATGATCTCAACTTCCATAGAAGTGGGCCGTGGACTGACTTCTTTACCATAAAAGAAGATGATCTTGGGCGTATAGATGAAAATGAGGCAAAACACCTCCTAGAAGACATTCAACGATATAATACCGGGGTTGTGTTCGAGGGCAGCTCTCTAGATGGACTGAAGACTGTAATGGCCAACTTCGAGGAAGAGTTCTTGCTCCGAGATGAGGCGGAGCATCTAAATGAGGAAGAACTCCTTAATAAGATCGCAGTTTACAACAAGCACTCTCAGATCGCGCTACGAGATCTCTGCCGTCAAAATTGCATCAAGATCACAAGTTCAGAAGGCAAAGCGGGTCTGGCAAAATGCTTAGCAAAACATGACCTTGGCCTTTTGTCGGATGACGACTATTCTGGGGTTGCCTTCCGCAATCTTGAACGCAAAGATTTCCCCTTCTTCGACGGGAGAGTCAATTCGAGGGGTGGCAGGTACACACTCACTAGAAGTGAGGCTGTTGATGTCGCCCTTGCGATGAAGGCGGCAACTGAGCTTGTTGTACGTTTGGCGGAACAAGTGATGATTGTCGAAAACCTTTTGAAGCCGAAATATGAACATCGCTGCGACAATTGCGGCATAACGACCCATGATCTGCACTTTGTCCCTAGATGTGGTCATCTACTATGTCGCAAGCACCTCGATGATACGCATTGCGGTGATGCGGATCGGCATGATTTGAAGCACCCGAGTCAATGCCCGTCACTATTGGTGGACAGAACCATCCCTCTATCGAAGATCGATAGCAAGCAACGCTCTCTTCCTTCCCTGGGCCAAGGAACAGCCACCCCGATGGTTAGCAATACAGACGGGCTAGTTCCTAGCTCCAAGTCGCAGATGATAGTGGATGCCATCAAGTCCGTCCCGGATGACGATTGCGTCCTTATATTTGCGCAGTATGAAAAGCAACTCGAAGAGCTTAGGGACACATTGGTACGGAACGGACTGAAGGTTGATCAGAATACTGCTGAGCCCAAGATTCGACTTTTGAAGTTGAACGACAGCGAGTCGGCGGGGTCCAATTTCCAGTACGCGAACCATGTCATGTTCGCTAGTCCGTTGTCTGTAGACTTGCAAGAGGAGTTTGACGCCTTCATGAAGCAAGCGACAGGCCGCTGTGTCCGATATGGGCAGAAGAAGGTTGTTCACGTCTACCACTTTGTCACGGCGAACACCATCGAAGTCGATATGCTCGAGCTGCGAAGAAAGAGCCACATCCTCGTCCAGCCCGGTCAGGCCATCGGCAGACTTGTCGAACGCCCGGCGGAGGGATTCTTCAAGACCCGAAAGGATTCGAGCGGCGACGTCACCATGACCGATGCCTCCGCCAATACCAACAACGGCGAGGAGCGGGTCTGCTCGAACTTGGACTCTGATGATGTCTGGCGGATGATGAATGAGACGAACTGGCTCACCACCGTCGGCCTTGAGTCTTAATCTGGGCAAGATGCTCATGATTAGGTATGTACTACGCCCCAATTTCATATGTTATATACTAAGCTAACAGCGGGTATAGGATGGTAATGATTTCATTCATTGCCTAGGTGCGAAGGATTGTTAGAGTAAAATTCGGACGTTGGGTAGATGCGCATAAAGTAGGTTTCCGTCAATTACAGTTTTGTCTATATCCCAGCGCTAAACTAACAACGTACTTCTATATAGGACGAGCGCGAACGCCATGGCTGTCATGAGGACAGCGACGACGAGGCCTTTGATTGTAGGATTATATCAGGACATTGACCTCGACCGCTGCGACGTTGGACGCAGCAATAAGGAAGAAGAAGAAAATTGAGAAAATAAGGGAAAAAAAAAAGGTAATGCAGGACATGGTTTGGTGTGCCTGCGATAATGGCATACTTGATTAATACTTAATAACGGCTCCGGATGTGGTTTCGGTGGTTCCCACAGACCCGGTGTGCGCAAATGCGGGAGCTGGATCGCTTCGTAGTGATAGATTGATAGTTTTCCTCTCAATCAAACGAAGCCCACCATTATATTATTAAACATGTCAGGAAATCATCCTCGTGACGTAGAAGTTTTGATGTGACGCTCGTGTCCCGAGACATATCAAATCCCCAGTTAAGGTATAACTTAACACGGCGTCGTGGAGCCGAGACTGGGCCAGAGACCCACTGGAGAATCGTTCAAGGGAATTGTTAGTACATATTAAGAAGCCCTGATAATCTTCATAGTGATGCTAACAGCCCACATCCCGCCCGAAGTCGCATATCCACGTGTCTAGGTTACCCGTCTTAACTTCACGATGCACACACTTATCATCTGCTTAACTTTTATATCCATAATTCTTAATAACCAACTCTCTCTACATCTCATCTCATCTCATCTCACCTCATCTTACTTTATCCCATCTCTAAAATTTATCCCCCCTAGGTACCTACTTATTTATCATCACCTGCCCACAACCATGATCATCCACCACATCCCCATCCCCTCCCCCCTCACCCTCACACCCGAGCCCTTCACCCGCGAGGCCTTCGCCCCCTTCGGCGACGCCATAAGCAACCCGCGCCCGGACCGCCTCCCGTCTAGCCTCACCACCTCTACCGCGGCGGCCGCCGACCCGCTGCCCTTCGGCGCCGTCTCTGCCAACCAGGGCACCGCCATCCAGTACCGCGCCCTGGCCTCGGTGCGCGAGTTCTACGCCACCCAGGCTCCCAGCCGCGAGCCGGCCTCGCCGCGCCTGACCATTTTCGTGTGCGGCGCGCGCGAGCTCGTCCCCGTTCCCGTCGACGGGACGGGGACGGGGACGGGGACGGGGAGGGGAGTCAAGGTCGAGTTCCTCGAGCGCCACCCCTTCACCAGCCAGACCTTCGTCCCCCTGGGCGGCGCTCCCGCGGCGCGCTACCTGGTCGTCGTCGCGCCGACTCTGGCCGAGGACCCCGCGGGCGCGGGCGCGGATGCGGGTCGTGTGCCCGTGCCGAAGGGAGAGGGGGAATCGGAGTCGAAGGGAGGCGGGTTGCCCGACGTGCGGGCGCTGCGCGCGTTCGTCGCGACGGGGAGGCAGGCCGTGACGTACGCGCCGGGGACGTGGCACGCGCCCATGATGGCGCTGGGCCCGGAGGGCGGGGCGCTCGACTTTGTCGTCACGCAGTTCGCGAACGATGTCCCGCTCGAGGACTGCCAGGAGGTCCGGCTCGAGGGGGCGGAGGTCCTGGTCCGCGTCCCTGCCCCCGAGGGGCGCGGTGGCTCGAAGCTATGATTTCTTTTCTTTTCTTTTTTTTTATTCTGGCTGAGGAGGTGAAGGGGGAGGGGAGGTTAGGTTTATAAGATTGGAATCGAATGAGGGCTTTTGGCGATTGCGGCTGGGACTTGGGTTTAGACATGGGTTGAATTTGGACGGGGATTTGGGCAGTGGCTACATGTAAGGTAATTATGGCTTGCTTGCATGGCGAGAATGGAAGGGATACAGCGAATCCAGTGTGGTTACTGCGAGGTCTCCAGGTACGACATGCATTGGTAGCTTCTCTGCGGAGTGTGTACTAACGCGGTTGATAATAGGGACATTTATTATACATACATACATGAGATTCGCTCCCTCCCGTCACTATTAGAGGTCTCTCATATACTTTCAGCTCGAGTGTGTTCTCTCCCTTTTCACACACACACACACACACACACATGCATGCATACATACAACCTTTTCAATATAATACCATTGCTATTCTCTGTTCTTCTATCTACTGCTAATACGCTGCCCGTAATTTTCAACGATTGAGCATCCTAGGCTGAGAATACTGTTCTCACATCGACAGACAGTAATTGTCCCGGGTTCAGTCGGGTCTGGTTGTCGCCGGAGCCGATGCTTCTACAGCATAGCCGAGCGAGATAACCTTGATGTCCACGGCCAGCGGGTACGTGTACAGAACTTTGAGCCCTACCGCGAACGCTGCCTGGGTCTACAGCAGGATGATGTGCATCCCGATCTTGACCGTCTCCTCCCTGCGCAGCCCCAAGTTTCGGCCACTTTGATAACAATCGTTTCGAAGCCGATTAGACCGACGAGACACGAGCTCAGACCTCCCCAACAATTTTTTTAATAGAAAACTTAATTCCCCATCTACCTTCTGCGCAGAAGCGTTAAAATTTGATATATATTTCTACTTGAATGCCCCCCTCCCCTGAATGCTACTTATCCGGCTTACAACAGAGCTCTTTAGATTCCCAACATAAGAAATAGCCGGCTTGCGACAGAGCCAAGCTTAGCACCACCATCAGTAGCATCATACCCGTTGGGAAATATGATGTGGTGTTATTCGAATCGTACCCAAATGGACCGTTGTAAGTCCACGTGGATCCCTGCCTGAGAGGTCTTTGTGTTTACAGGGCAATGTTCTTGGCGCATCCAAGCTCGAGTTCACGGTCTGGGCACTCGGCCTCGGCCAAACGACTCTTCAAGAACCGGCTCGGAAATCCAATGATCGGTTTCCCTGACCGGAAACAGGCCTGCCATCTCTCTTAGATAGGCGGCCACGGACTACAAAACCGTTCCTGCGAGGAAATGGCATATGGTCCCGAGACCGGAGCCCACGAGATACATGACCCATCCTGTCTGAAGAAACCTTACCGTCCATCGTATGGTCAAGTCACGACAAGAACACGATATATACTAATATATCCTATCGTTATGCTATGCACCGTATGGGTCTTCGGGTCGTCCGATCGTCGCCCTGGCGCCGCCGCCTCGAATACCGATTGAACATCTATCACAATCTCCTGAACCGGAAGTAGTTCTTCTATTTGTCAAATCACTTTGGCATACACAAACACTACTAGAGTCCTTCACACGATATTTCCTGACAACACCGGACGACACCAGGCGATACCATAACCGGTTCGCGGACTCCATTCAGCCCAACACTGCCAGAACCCGTCTCCCTCCACATTGCACTGGATTAAACGCGAGCTCGCATATGTCCGGCCCGTCACACTTGCAAGTGTCACGTCAATGGAATTATCGCTCGGCGAGTGCATTCTGCCGCAGAGGGGAGAGAGGGAAGATAACTGTGATTGTCTCACATAACGTATCACACAAGAGAGTGAGTTTGTCGATTATGCCTCTAGCAATGGAAGTTATCGCAGCCTGGAGGTAGATGTGCATAACTTACATCTAGCGCATCTTACTCCTAATGCTCCACTCCACTGGCCGGTCGGAGCATTCGACGCTGTACTCCTCGGACGCCTAGGCGATCTCGTCGGACAACGCTTCCGTTTCGGTTGGCTTCTGTGTGAGGATGGTTCTGCTGCACTATCGGGGGAAGGACCAACAAGGGTTGTGAAATAACGCCTCGTTGGTGCTCTGGTCGTTCAGGATGCCAACAGCGAGTCCCCCAAACGAGCTGCACCCACGACCCCCCTTAGGCTCAAGTGGTTGAGCGCCTCCCACCCATCACTTCAAACGTCTTCGCCTTACCCCTTTCTAGCTTAGCCATCACTTGCGAGCAAGTAGGTTTAGCTCCGGGACGCTACCACACAAAAAGGAAACAAACGCCCCCTGGCCCACATAGTTATACCCTCTTCAGATGCCTTCCCAACATATATGTATAAATAGGCTCCCCCATTATCATCGTAGTACCTGGCATAGAACGTAGGCCGTAGGATCTGCGGGAGCCAGGCGTAGTCGTAGGCCCGCAGATGCCAGTAGCGTAGTGGTAAATTTCGTAGATCGTAGACCGTAGTCGTAAACTAAACCGTAGACTGTAGACTGTAAATTGTAGTCGTAGTCGTAAGCCATCGGTTCGAATCCGGTCGTAGTTGTAAAATTGTAGTCGTAAAAGTGTAGTCGTAGAATCGTAGTTGTAATCGTAGTCGTAATCGTAGTTTTTTTTTGACCACGTCGTTCTTTCTCTGCCCCTATTTTCAATAATTTCATCACTGACGCTTCCGCTCGTAAAATCTAGGGCGGTCGAGACCTCAACATGATCTCCTCCTACCCGAGTCCCTCGATAAGGCTAATCACGGGCATAGCATCGACGGCGCACCCGATCTCCCTAAACTCGCAGGACATACCTCTACACCCTCTTTCACCTACGCTATCGTCGTCCTCAGCCCGTAGTAACCTCGAGATTTCCAACCCCTATATGCACGTAGCCACCGTCCCACGCGCACCAGGTATACTTGGTCGACCATCGTGACCGCGTGCCACGCCCGCACTATGCGTCCCATCGCCAGCCTGGGCGCACCGTCCGTGACTCACTGAGACCCTCACGATAAGGCCGCCGCCGTAGTCATCGCGACCGATGAGGTGGCCAGGATATTCTAGCAGCAGGGCCCGAGACTATGGTGCATCGAGGTAGACCTGCTACTACTGCTGCTGCTACTAGGTCCAGAGTAAAGGGCGAATTGGGGAGGAGGATGGAGGCACGATGCCGCTGAAGACGAATATGAGGAATATTTGTATTAAAAGATCTCGAGGTTTAGGTTCAAGATGAGGACTGGGAACGGGAAATGGGGAATGGGTAGATGATTTTTTGCATGTCAAGACGTCAGGTACCTTCGGTGTATAGTTCACCTGTTCTCTCGGTGCAGAACGCCTATATGCCCACTTCATCGTCAGGGACGTCGTCGATCCACCCATAGATCTTACTTCTTTACCACCCCGAGTTCCTTCCAAGAAGCTGCAGACTATATGTACAAATTTTGGTAACCCCCTTTTTACGATGTCATATTCATCGTTAGAAGATCCTTACACACGATTCTCTTTTCCTGTCCCTTGATCCGGATCCGTTAGTATTGAGATGACTTAGGTTAAGGAGAGTGTGGCCAAACATCGTTGAAAATATCCATTATATTTGCGTGAACCCAACCTTTGTAAATGTAGGTACTGCTTCCATACAAATAATACTGATAGACCTTCTCCCATAACATAACCGAAGCACCTTCGCAAGTTGAAAACCGCAACAACTATATTCTTATGCTATACCAAAGATCATAATATCGTCTACTGATAATGAGTGAGCACATGACTATCAACTTATGAGCTCCTCTGACTACCTGTCCTCATCATTCCTATTCTAAACCAAATCACTTATTCGTAGAATTCTTACCCCATGTGCTAATTCTTAAACTGGTAAGGTATATGGTGATGGTAGCAAAAGGAAATTTGAGAGGTTGTTCTTAACCCTTAATGCTTTCCTCCAGATGTGATGCGCTACTGATAACATAGCATCTAGTCAACTAATCAGGCGTAAATATGCAGGAACTAGCAGTTTTTTTTTTCTTTTTTCTTTTTATATATGTCTATAATAGTTTATCCATGTTTGGGCGAAGAGAAATAGATGACTGGATCTAAAAGTACTTTTAAGGGGTTCATCGCCTGATCGAATATAGCTAGACATCTATGAAGGCGTGTTCGCCGTAGGATATTTATTTCGAGTAATAATTATCACTGTCCAATTTATACAGGACGAGAAGTGCATCTACTGTTTCACGTGAGAACTGATGGCGAATTGATCGGACGACCAACGGCACAGAAAATCTACTTTACTTACCTCCTTGGTAGCAAACATACCGTTTATTTTTATTTTTCCCTATCAAGTCACCGCATAACCATTCACTTATTTCTAGGCTGTTTGCGCGTTCCATTGTTAACGCGCTTAGGCAAGAAACTCTTGGTCGCCGTCGTCGCGTAACCCTGACAACCTACGTAAAGGTGAGCCGGCGATTTGCTGCATCTGCCCTTCCACAATACAACACGTCTTCTCTCGCCGTCTATTCTTTGGCCAAGGCCTTTTTCATATGACTCGAAATTTTGCTAACGCGAAAAAAATCAAAGTTGGTAAGGCCGCGCACGAATACATTCACTTCGCGAATTCTCCCTCCCCCTCGCCCTGACCACACCTTTCTCCTTCTTCTACTGGATTCTCGTCCGCGAGTCGTGCTTGCAATTCTTTTCTAACGTTTTTGAGTACATCTGCAATCAGATCTTCGCGACAAATTCCATTCATTCCGCTTGATCACTAAGATGTCTACCCCCCAGCCGGGCGGTACCTGGACCAACCCGTTCCGCCCTCCCGGGAACGATCCTGGGGCTGCGGAGAATGCGGGCGCCGGCTCATCTTCGACGGGCCACACATCTGGCACAGGTACTTTTTCCCACGTGCGCTTTCAATTTTTTGTTACCTTTTATCTCGCTGACACCAGGTCCTGCGCAGTAACTTCCCAAAACAGTACTTCACGAGGAGTGCAGTTCTCGATGACAAGCACCACCCACGGACTTGATGGTAGCATAGCGGTTGTCCCAACGAATCCACCCGCGCCGTCTTCTTCGGCATCGTCTTCTTCGTCGTCCGCTTCTGGGAACAACCAGCGGTCCGAAACTGCCACCGCATCGACTCAGACTCAGACTTCTCCCGTCGCTACAGCGGCGGCGCCGGCAGCTACGGCCTCGACTTCGGCTTCGTCTCCATTGCCCCAGCCTACGGCATCTTCAGCCGGGCCTCCCAATACGCCTCCTCCTCCTGTCCCGCCGGCACCGCCTTCTGCCCCACCAGCGCCGCCTTCTGGTCCGCCTTCTGGTGTGCCAGCACCTCCTCCTGGCCAACTAATGTCAGGACCATTTAATCCCTCTGGCCCCAACATGGGAGGGTAAGTTGAATGATCATGAAAGATAGGCTGGGAATATCTGTTAGACATTAACTAATAATTGCCTTTTTCTTTTTCCAACAGTCCAAACATCACCATCGTGAACCCCTCGCAGGTTCCGTTCCTGTGGTACAACTGTCCGGTCATGGCCCCGAGCAACCCCCCTGGACAGAATAATCAAGTTCACATGTGTGAGTTTTTCTTCTTTATTTCTTTATCTCGTTATAGAAGTAAATGCGGTGTTTCCCCAGCGAATTAGGGAGGTCCGTACTCTTATAAGCGAATTCATGTTTGCTATGCTGTCTAGGCCTCGATAGCACCAATGTCTATCATGCAAAACAAAAGCCCGTCTCAAGCTAATATCTAACCCACCGAACTAGCCTTCCCACAGGCGACGCACAATGGCAACTCTCCTTTCCACTTGGGCACGTCTCACTTTTTGACGAATCCGCCTCAGCCTCCCCAGGCGCCTCATCCCCAGATCTACATCGCCCAGCCCGCGTACGTCCCCCAGGGGAATCCGAATCCGAGTCCGTACGGTACCGCTGCCAGCGGGCCCGTGTACGTGATGGGAGCGCCTCCCCCTTGCAACAACGGTCCCATCGTTTTCTATCACACGTGATCCGAAGTTGATCGATCGCTCATCAACTAGTACTACGGCTGCTACTGCTGCTTGCATTACAGCATGGGGAAAACTATGATGCTAAAGGAACGGAGGAAGTTTATTGATGTTTGTCTTGTTACTAAGCTCTGAGGCTATCTAGGCACAACAGATGCAATGAGTTGACTGTTAATTTAGTAAGGAAGGAAACCAGGGACTGAGAGGAGGGATTTCATGTATGAATAAATTTTTCCTCTTCTCCCTACTTGTTATAGATTAAGAAAACGAAGATATTGTCCGAACCATTAAATAAATTTAATGTAAGGAGAGTCGCGTCTCAGCTTCGACTACGAGAATTTAGGCCTGTTAAGTAATCACCTTTAGAACTATATATCCCGACGGTATTCCCTTTAAGTCCTCTTAAAGTGAAGGATACACTCAAAACATTAATGTGATTGTTATGGATGTATAATACTTATCAAGTTTAATGGCTCAATCCTGCCTTATTGTTGGACTCTAAACTGAGATATTTGACCGCCCCCTTCCTATTTCCCTATCCCCATATTTTGATATCTCCGACTGCCCGTTCTTGCTTTATCTTGAATTTCCACCCTATTGTATCATGTTTATCTGCGTGGTTTTGTTTTTATCTTTATTGTTTATATTGTGTTATCAGAGACTGACTGTCTGAGACGTAGATGTCACGCTGTACTTGTGTCAACCTGATAAAAGCAGGATTTACTCTTATCATATACCCACTTAGGTATGTTTGGGCTTTCATAACCCGGCAATGTACTTTTATCGTTTGCTGGAACTGGGGCTAAGTTGCCTTTTCAGGACAACCCACCGTCCCGGATTGGTATGCCAGGGCGTACCATAGACCCTCTCCTGCCCGATGTGTCTGGGCAGAGGTTAATTTACTGAGCCCTTGATCGGGAAGATACATACACTCGGAATATAACTTTACCCCAGGTCTGCACATGAGACGTAAAACCAGCTCCCCTGACTTTCCAGTGTTACACAGATCCTTATCATTAAGCGCTGAGTCTAAACCGTAAGAAATACCTACCTCTACCCGGCTCGACTCTCACAGAACAGGTTCTCCAGTGGAACGTAAGTAATAGTACTACCCACTAACTAAGTTGCTGCCCATTGATGTTATTTGTGTACTCGGATTGGGCAGCTCTCGTACTTGAGATGGTCTACCTTTCATGAAGAGATTTCACATTTGTAGGAAGTCCTGCTAGTCTATACGCATGTGGTCTAGGAGATTTATGTTGTCTTGAGATAGTATGTAGGCAGCAAGACAAGTAGTCTCACTAGAGTCTCAGACAATACCTAGGCCTACGTTGATATGTTGGAAGAACTTGATAGAATCAAGGTAGGTAGATCCCTCGGTCTACCCCAAGGGTTAGTGATTGCCACTAATATGGAACTTATATTGCCTTGCTAAACTTATATAGTCCGTGATATGTACGTGTCAACAGGGTGTTTATGTGTGCTAACGGATGTGGATTTTGTCTTGATAAAGACGCAGTAGTCACTCCCACTTTCCGACAACAAAGGTATGTAAGGGCGCAAGGGAGATCAACATCCTGGCAGGGGTGGACGATCTGTAACTATAGAGTTCATGTATACGAGTACCCTGCTATATCAATACTTAGTTACAGCACTTGCTCCATAGCTGCCTGAGTGGTACTAAGCTGAAAGAGTTGTAAGAGGTATGCAAGCGGGCTTTCTCTCTCACTTCCTTTTTAATCTCTCCGGGATCATTTCCATTATGTGCACTTGCTGTAAGCAATTATTACCTCGTGAAATTCAAAGCTCGTGCGTTCCCAACAGTATGCGCCACGCGCTAATTAGCCCTGGAGTCTCCATAGCATCGTCGTATACCTAGCACGTGCCCTTTCACCGCTTAACATGGGCAGGGGTTTCCGGGGAACTAATATGGGGAAACCATGAATATCCACCCAGCTCGGCTGAGCCGGCGCCGAGGCAGAAAATTCATAACGGTGATCAATTTGGGATGTTCATCGTGGAAGATGCCGGCGCGACATCTCCTTCTGGTTCGGTCCCGACGCTGTAGCAAGCTTGACGGATTCGACTAACCTTAGTACGGAAAGCGGACGCGAGCTAGACTAGAAGACGGCTATAGCAGGCGGCTTTTTCTGGACTTCACACATGAATCGGGTGAATATGGCATCTTCGTGGTCTTTGTGGGAGGTTTAGTTGTCTGCGGCCCATGCCGTTTGTTCAGGGAGCGAAACAAACTACTTTTCAGGTGGGTGTCTCCAATATGTAAGCTTGCGAGTGATCTGCACTATGCAGATGCGAAGAACTCGACCGTTCCGATGCGACTGAAAGCATTACGTGAGATCAGATTGGGGGCTTAAGTGGCGTTCCTGGCAAGGTTTTACCTTGCGTCTTTTACTCAACTGCCATTACAAGTGCAAGTAGAGAGGCGACATCAAAGGATATTATTGTATTGTAGGTAGACATATCTGCCCAATCACGTGGCATTTGCTCCGAATTGCTCCTTCACTTGAAGTAAGATCAACCGTTGTTCCATCTTCGTGGGTATTCCCCTCCCAGGCTATAAGCTGTGTGATAAGTAGCCTTCTCCAACCACAGAAAAGCTCACTTCAGAAGGCCAATGGGTTCGTACGTAAGCATTGGCAAGCTCGCTCTTCACTTAAGAGCAAGACTATAAGTAACTTAAAATGCAACGCTCGTATTCCGGCATCTGTTCTGGTTCGCGGACTGTCAGTTATACCTTTAATCTCCAGGATATCATAAATATCTTGGTTGCGGTCCCTAAGACATGAGATTGCATAGCTTTCACTCCACCGATGGTAAGAACAGAAGAGCCATTATTTTGGACGATGCGAAACATGAAGGATCAGTCTGCGGCGAATCCGAGCCATTCGACCCTGGGGTTTGGTTCTCGGGAGGTTGGCGATTGTTTGGTACGGGAGCGGACTAGAGAGTCCCTTATCTCCAACACGATCCAGAAATACCCATACTATTCCAAATCGCAACTAGAAACGGCCCTATTCGCTCATGGCCAATTCTTTTGACGCGCATTTAAGACTTGGGACAAACCAAGCTTGCCGCAGATGCATTCGCGCCTGCAGGTTAAGGTTTTTCTTTCGCCAACCCCGACTGCAAGCTGCGAAGTACTGTACATACGGCAGGGAGTTGAAGGATTATGCCTAAGAGGAGGGAGACATTTGAAATGGGCACCGACGGGTAATCGAACGTTACGTGCGAGGGCTGCAAGACTAGGGCGTAGTAACCGTTTCCAGGCTCCTTAGGCCCGGCCAAGGAAGCCCTTGCATAGAGCCCTTGTAGTAAAAGTTTAGATATAATCTGCTTCCGGTGTTGGAAATAACACACTTACAACCTCAGCACTAGTGATGTCCGGCCGACTATGTAGGTATGTGCGGTAGAAGAATCTGATATGCCGGCCCTGTTGGAGTCAGACACGTCGTTGTTATATGGAGCGAGGCGCACATGGCCGCCGTAGGGGCCTCCCCCTTGCAGGAGACTGACTATAGGCAGAAATGATCTGTAGAGTCTCTTGCTCGATGGGCATGCGCAATTTGTACCCAGCAGCCCCTCAAGGTTAACTCACATCCAGAGTACTGGGAGAGCTCTCTATCGTGACATTCCACGCCATCCCACGCCACCTCTCCATCAAAGCAGCGCAGGGTCGTATTAGTACTAGGTTAGTCAACATGTTACATCAGAACCCACCTGAACGAAGGATCAATATTACATACATATATGCACACGAAACATTACATATGTCTGGATGTATGTAAGTCAGGACAATGTATAATAAATAGGGCGCTTACTATAGCCCATAGGCAAAACTAGTCGAGGCTATGATAGGTCATCTTACTAACTGCCGCATAGGGCATTTGAATTTCGAAAATAATGGACCAGTGAGGATGCATCGTATGAATCTGGGAGGATCGCGTCCGATCAAATCATAGATTCAAAAAAAAAACCCCCAAAAAAAAAACCTCCACTAATGTCTTTTAAGCTAAGTTCTTACTTGGCTTCCAGGATAACGGTGGAGACACCAAGGTTTCCCCCTCCCTTCCCTTCTTTTTCTTTTTTTCGGGGAGTTTTTTTTCTTCGCTGTTACCTCTAAGACTCCATTTTAAGCATTATTATCATACACATTAGTGTAGACCCTGTGTACGGGTGTACCCACCTACCATATGTATACTTGCCCTTTTGATTGGGTTATGGAATTAGAGAAGGCCTGCTTACCTACGAAATAGTGTTACATGTGATAGTCCTTCATATCGAGGAACCAATATACATGGACCGTTGACAACCCAACGCGGCTTCACGTGGTACTCTTTGTCAGCAGAGTCTTCGGCCCTTACCTTAAACATCGTAAGCACTGATCTTTTAAACATAGGTAATTCGAGTCTGTCACCGTGGAAGCTCCATTGATATCATGGTGTGCTGATTAGAAAATCTTACGTTGTGTGACGATCACAGTCAGACTGTCTCCTAGCCCCTCTGATGTAATATCTGCTGGGATAAGATATGTACAATCTAAGAATGCCTTTGTCCTGATTGAGTTATATATAGATGACTAAACAGAGCCAATCGATCTCGTCCTGGGTGACACGGGACTTGAGGCTCCCAGTACGATGGCAGGCCACATAAAAGCAAGGGAATTAAGCTGGGTGGGGATGACAGAGCGAAGAAAAGGGGAGACCATGCATGGTCCTAAACAATGCGTTATTACCATTGTTTCCCCCCCGTCGGGTTACTAGTGATTCCCGAGAGACTGGCAGGTTGTATGTACGCACATACCGTGCCAATACCTTGGAAAGGATTTCCCAATCCAGTCAGAACCTAAAAATAAAAAATAAAAAAATGATAGCGCGATGAAAAGGGTAATGGGGGTGAACGTTTGGTACTGGCCGGCTCGGCAAAGAGCCCTTGACAGCTTACGACTACCCGAGGGATCAAAGTCCCAAACAGAGGCCAAGACGTTGGCAGAACTGGACATATGCATGCGGCCGGATGGGTCCCTCACAATGTATAGCCCCCAGAGAGAGTACACGGTGGTACGATTACCGGACGTAGATAAACTGTCCGCTCAGTCTAGCTACGTAAGTAGGTGTTTGATGCCGATTCAGTATCAAGACACGGGGAGGAGCGTTGCATTTCTGTATTATGTCGGTTTAACCGAGAAGCACAGACAAGGTCTATAATACTATAGCGGTTTAAGGTGAAAATTCGCCGGTCTGAATGAGCTACGATATGGTGGTAAGAAGGTGGAACGCCTGACCGGGACAAACAGCCAGTTGGGAAACCGGACTGGCGGGCTCTCATTGGATGCCAATCAATCCTAGACGATGGCATGCCATATGCGGGTTACGATCCTTTCCTACATCTCACTTACCAATTCCCAATAGGGGACCACTTTAACCGTTCGGCCGGCTTGCCTTACATATGACATAGCCCCTGCAACAGGACTCCTGGATGTCCTAGCCGGAGTCGGGGCATGGCATGATAAGAAGCGATGCCTCCTCCGACGCTGACGCGACCCGATGGGTACGGTGCCCTTGGCTGAGAAGCTCAAAAGAGTGAGTTATTGCCACACTTGCAGGCATATGTATTTTCCCAATCACACTCTTTTTTATTCATCTAGTTCGAACTAGTACTTTCGACGAGGATACATCCAGGAAGCTGCTTTGAGGCGCTAGGATCTGATCGACTTGTGAACATGTCGAACGAGCGGGAGGAGCCTAATAGTAGCACGAGACTACTCGACGAGAAGTCCTCCTCCTCGGGACTCATGGCTGCGCAGACCAGCGAGTTCAGCTCGAAAAGCTTTCTAGGAAAGATCGCTTACCTCCCTTACCTGTTATGGGAGTTCACTGAGAGCAACTTCGACACCTTCGTCGTTCCCAACACGGCGTTCGGCATCCTGGGGGCTTTCGCCGCGCCGGTCCTCACGGAAGGCTTCGAGCGGCCGCCCACAGCCCTCGAAATCCTCTCGCGACTGCCCCTCGCGACGGCCTACAATTGGTTGAATGTGCTGAACTTCGACCTCGCGAACCAGCGGTCTCCCGAGTCCGTCCAGGAAGACCTTCTCAACAAGCCGTGGCGTCCCATCCCCACGGGCAAGGTCACGGCGACGCAGACGCGCCGGGCAATGCTGGTGACCATCCCGCTAGCCCTGCTATTCAACTATCTCCTCGGCATCTGGAGACAAGGCTTATTCATCATGGTTTTCACTTGGATGTACAACGACATAAGGGGAGGCGACGAGGTGGTCCGAGACCTGATCATCTCCGTTTCTTACGGTATGTTCAACAGCGGCTCGCTGGAGATCGCAGTCGGCGGCGGTGAATACACCCCTATCAGTATCAGCAGGGGAGGCAAGATATGGACGGCCATCATCAGCGGCGTGATCTTGACCACGATGCAGGTGCAGGACCTGAAGGACCAGGCGGGCGACCGGACGCGTGGACGGCAGACGATAGCGCTATGGCTCGGGGACCGGTTTTCGCGTATCTCCATCGCCTTCTTCATCTGCCTCTGGTCCGCTGTCTGCGCCTACTTCTGGCAACCGCGGCTGTACGCCATCGCCGTGCCGGTGGTATCCGGGGTTGTCACCGCCCTGCGCGTGCTGTTCAAGCGGACGCCTAAGGAGGACGCCGCCACATGGCGGTGGTGGTGCTTCTGGACAATAACTCTGTACCTATTGCCCATCCTCAGTCTGATTTAATACGAACTGCACGGGGAGGAGGCGAGTCGTGGTGTGAGTGTGCAGGGGGGTTCCGGATGTGGGGGAAAGAGGCGGGAAACTTGGGGTCCGGAGTCGGATTTTTGCTCATATATTTTATCTACTCTATGAACCAGATACATATATACAGGTATACCACATCCTCGTGCGTCGTTGAAACAAAGTTCCTGCAGAATACAATTGTAGCGTCTAACATATGTAACTTGTTGACAGCCACGAACTTAGACCCCCGCTTGCTGGGGCACAACACCGGACTAGTATCGCCGGCGACAGTCACTAACCAGCTTCATTCTTGTTTGAGGAGTTTCTATCCGTCGCTTCTCGTTCTTAAGAGGCTCCCACACTGTTTTTGCCGGTTCAAGCCCTAGACACCATAGTTGAGTTTCGCCGAGGCGAGGGAAGTTTAGTGAGAAAAAGGAAAGAAAATGGCTTGCCAAGCTAGACTGCCACTGGCTCGTTAGCTAATTCGAGAAGGGGATCGACTAGTAAACTTAGGACAGGCGGTTCTGGCGCGGAGAGACATGACTACCTAGGTACGCATTTAGAATGCAGGTTGAAAGCACTAGATACGAACCACAGTAGATTCCGCAGCGATTGGTTTACCAACCCAGCGTACCCTTGTGTTATACATTCACTTCTCGCGTTTATCGTGCCGATTCAGCGCAGAACTGTCCAAGACGGCTAGAGACCAACCGGCCACCGAGACGTTCATGATAATGGTTACGCTATTCGAGCGGGCTACCACCGTTGATCGTGCCGTTATCGAGAACCTTGCTACTCGAATCAAGTCACAAGACTGCACATCTAAACATGGGCAATCTCTTTTGAGTACCATCGATGCCCTATATCATATGGATATGTAATGTCATACGATACCGAAAGGGAGAAAGAGGAAAAGTATTGATGCAGCCTATAGAGATGACTTATCATATATTCCCTATCCGTGCATGCTTTTCGGCCGAAACCCCCCCGCTGTACAAGGCTCGCTGACCGCCAGCACGTATTTCATAGTTGGGACGACACACGGGAATTCAAGCCGCGCGCAGTAAATAGTGGAAGGCGTTCGTTGTGACGCCCCGTCCGCAGTGGGAGGCACATAACAGGTTGTATGTCTTGTCTTGTGACCTGACTTGTCCTGTTCCTATCCCCGGCCCGCGAATGTGCCGTCCCGTAGGATTCGAGGCCCTGGCCTATGCCCACTTAACTTGCGTGCTTGCCTCTGCGGGTGTGTTGCAATCGGACGGCCGTCAGGTTCGCCCAACTCTCTTTTCTGCCCCTGTATGATACCCATATATGACAGATCAGGCGGGGCTTCCAATTGGAGAAGTTAATTGGTCTATTAACACCAGGTTGATCACAACTCCCAATGGAAGTTCCATGCAGCCTTTTCCCCCTGTTCTACCCAGGGACCCAGATGCCCAGATGTAAGATAGGCGAACTGGTAATAATTGGTCTAAGACGATTTTGTTCAATACATCTAATCTACGTAGTGCTCACACTCCTCCAAATCAGGAAACTTAAGAAAGGGAAGGCATCAGTATTGTGGCACTCTGAGTAGTAGTGCAACCTAACACCTAACGATTATAAAACCCCAACTTTGCGGGAGAGTCAGCGTCCAAGCAACGGTCACTATCAATGAAAATCCTATACCGGCTGAAGGATCAAAGGACGCCAGTGACGTACATATGTCCATATTCCGTCATTTCTTGTCTCACCCATCCCTGATCTTCGTAGGATTGCTAACCCGGAGTTCCTGGGAATTACCGAGCCGCGGTTCCCCTAATACATATCGGAATTTGCCCAAGACAGTCACATAACTAATGACCGGGGCCCGTCTCTGGTGCCCCCTGTAACCGGCTAACCTAAGTATACCAACACAGATATAGTCCTGAGCACTGTTTAGGAATATAGGATTACTTTGCCCTGATATTCCCAAACGAAAAAAGTAAAAATTGAAAAGGAGTGAAATTCAACAACGACCTGCAATACTACCATGGCTGCGTAACCTCGGAGTCGAATGGTACCACCCCGTTGGTGCTGATGTGATCCGCCTCGCTGCACCTATCTCATCCAATGCGGATCTAGAAACATCCTCTCCCTTCAGCTGGCTTTTTCACCTGCTGCTATCAGAGTATGTAATATATCTGTGGCTGACTGCGTGACATCAGTCATGCGTGCATGGCATACTTTGCTGGCAATATATGTGCATGGCATGGTCTAGTCGGTTCCGAGGTAACTCCGCTCCTGGATTTAATTGCACCTTACTTCGTGAAGGGAGTCAGTATACAATAGCGTGCATCGGAGCAAAACGCCGTGTATAAATGACTTCAAAACGTAGGGCGTCTCTTCACAGGAGGACGGTAGTAGTAGAGAATGAAACATCATGCACACTTCCTAGTTGATTGGCGTAGGTCACCTACATTTCCCAGAATCTGGAATAGCATAGTTGTCATGGTCTATTGCAAAGAGTCACAAGATACATTGCCTGATGTGATGGATATTTTCTAGGCCCGGGAAGCGCGCTAGTGGTGCAGAGTGTAAAGGGGGTTGAAATACTACTTGACGTGTAACCCAGCGTTCCTGTTCACATCATCAACCCTGGGTTATACATGAGCATGTCGTGTAATTGTTTGTCAAAATGTCATAATAGTACTGGTCTTCCTTAGCTTGCAGGCTTCTTTGTTTCATTAGTCACATGCTTCTATACGCATAACGATTCGAAATTCTGTATTTAATTTACCCCTAGGCACTAATATCGAGCACCGGAAGATAGTACTCTATTATAGCTCTACAGAGTAGAAGGCCTACTTCATGTTGCGTAACATGAGAATCCTTTCGAGTAGCGGTGTGATCCGGCGAGTGTCTTTGCGTGTAAACAGTCCAATCTCAATATTCTGAAAGCTTTAGGTCAACTTTCCGAGTACTGACCAACCCCTTCATCCTGCCACGAGCTAATTCAATATTCATATGTAAAGATTGATTGCCTAGCCAATCGTGAGCGTGGGTGTTGAAATAGAGACCGGCGAGTGGCTATGGAACCTATTACATACATCTCATGTAAGCGGCTGCAGAAGCTGTGCCACAGACATGATATTGTGTTGTACGGGAAGAAGCACTATAATGTTGCATTGCAGCCAGCCGTCCTTCCCTCCAAGCTGGTTGGCTCGATTGCATATTAAGTATACTTTAGGTACCTATTCTAGCGTGTGATAAAGGAATGGTCGTACAATGCCAACTCCTGTATGGGGTTACATAAAATTATGCTTACTTGCGTCACAGCGAAGTCGTTGTTACATCTGGATGACACGATCTAGGGGATAGCATTGTGATTCCTACCTCCCAGCCCTATCAACTGAATGACTAGGTTATACCAGTTTGAGATCTTGTAGAGACCACCGTTATTTCTACACAAAATTGCCACCAGTAGTACTTGTCAGGCTTGACTCGGTGTCACACGTAAGGACACCTAAGAACTGCCAAGACCGGTTGGTCATACGGCAGGACGGTCATTAGGGGTAGATACTAAGGTTAGATTTATAGGCACTAATATGCATAGGATGAGGTAAGCCATTAGACAGCTAGATTGGGTATAAAAGGATAGAGAATTCCTGGTAGACCTCTTTTATGAACTTAGACTCTTAAGTCCTTTGAGACCAAAAGAAAATTATTAGTTGAAATTGAATCATTATTCTAAGCCCATCAGCCCTTGTCACACTCGGGCCGCACGATCAAATATGGCCCCCAAACTGGCTGGCCACTCGACATGGAGGCCGATTAAGTACCACCCATCCGCTATCGTTATCAGACATTAGGTTTTAAATTATTTCTGTCAAGGTTGGACAAAGATACGAGGACAAGATGAAAGGCATTGATTCAAGGGTAAGTCTAGAAGGTGAACGAAGCCCATATACATATCCAGGAGGCCATAACATGGCTGTATAGCGGGGCTATGCTGTTTCAACAATGGTGATATGACAGCACAAGAGTAACCGTGATGTCACAGGGATAGTCTCTATGGGTGCTGATTGTCATGCGCAATTAGCGATGTCGCTTTTGCAACACGTAGTCATGAATATTGTCTCGGAGACAATGAGCCACATAGCGATTCAGCAATCAACTGAATAGCTCCGGTCAAGATGATTGAACTCTAGATCAAATCTCAAAATACTCAGAATCTCTATCCTGATTATCTACCCCGCCTACGCTGTCCATATAATAAAAGGAACAGGATCCAGGGCCATTGTCACATTTAATGAAGAGGATACTACATGTGGAAGAAGCGGGATAAGGGGAAGGATGGTGTAGAAGATAGGAGCAGGCCGCGGTAGCTTACTAATTTAGTGACATCGTGTTGTATTGATGTACAAAACATTTCTGAAGCAATATGTTTTGTAGCGCAGTTATAATACCCCTACGCTAAAGAGACCGGCTCTTGAAAGCTATCTCTTGTAGCAGATTAGGCAGTAGCTAAGAGAAGTAATCGCCACCGTGAACACAAATTAGAGGACTAGTTAGGCGCACAATAAACTAAGAGTGATGGGTGTCTAGGATCACTATTAGATACAAATAGTCGCTAGAGAGCTCTTCCCAGTCCCCTCGGGACGTACACGACTCCTGTACACCTAGTTTACTTATAGATATCGTCCCCTAGGCTCACCAGCCTCGAGTTTGGCCTTTCGGGCCCCTGAAAAGATAGATTCGAAGGCCTGTTTACTTCTTGTCGTGAGATCGTGTAGAGCCCCCTATAACCTCAATGACCAGCCTCGATGACTACTGAATAAATTTTAGGAGAATAAAATCTTTGGACACACCCCTTTTCTGTACATGTACACAGTTACATTTACGTGTTGTAGTTAATAAAGTATGTGACGGGGATTGGATGAATCTACAACGAACTTAAGCTATAAACATGGTGGAGATTTTGGGAGTTTCAACTAATACCGACGGGCTCTTCTATATTCAATGGAAACCCTGTGGCTTCTACTTTCATTTTCATCACGACCGCAACCAAGACCTTGCAGCATAGCATCCAACTCGCGTGAGCTCTTTTGACCGCGGCATGATCATTCTGAACCCGTGCGTAGCGAGTGTAATCCTCCAAGAGATCCTGTGATTGAGCTTTTAGGTCGTCTAGCTCATTGTTTCCATATTCCGGGAGAATTTTGATATCGTCTACTTTCAATCCGTTCTCGTGGGCCTCTGGCCAGAAAGCTGGATCAGGCCATACGTAAAGATGCTTCAAAGACTCAAGATATATTAGAAAAACCTTGAAATCTGTGCTGGTGAGGAGGTTTTGCTGCTGGTCCTCCACGTAATTAACCGCCACGTGTCGAAACGAAGAGAGAATTTCCCTAAAACAAGCGAAGAGATGCACATTCTGTGGGAAATCAGATTCAAGCTATCAATATGTCTCTGCATTATAACGTCTTGAGGCTGGCTCGGGTCGATGTGTAGATGACTGTAGTCCGGTAATTCGGTGACGACGAGGAGGTCCGTTTCTGTATTGCAGCGAATGAGTCGTCTCTCGCAGCCTAGACGCCACTGGCCTCGGTACACCTTCATGAGTTTTGGATATCGCGAGACAATCACATCGCAAGATTCACGGCAGGCGAGACTAAGGCCGAGCAGTCGAGAGCTTGATGCTGGGTCCACCGGGTCTGGGTATCTGCTTGTCCCTGCGAAATAGCCATCTGTCATGCAATAACCGACGTGACTTGGTTCACCTGATCTATATCTATTGCAGTGGCCATGTAAGCCGCAGAAGTGATCGTAGAGGGTGAGGCAGGAATGCTGGGTCGCCTGGGCCCAATGGTGGACTGCAACGTGAATAGTGCGGCTGACTGTCGCGTCGTCAAGGGCATGCTGCCATATCTGAGCCCTCAGCTCGATTGGTAGTTTTGAGAATCGAGAAAATTCGAGAGCTAGGGAGGATTTCGAACTCTCTTCCGTTGTAGACATCGCAATGGATATCACTTGTTCCAACGCCTTTCTTAGAACCTTGGGTGGTATAGCGTCAGGCACATAGGCTCATAAAGGCTTGGTATACCAGCAAGACCAAGGCACATAATTATGCCCTTAGGTAGTGTTTGCTGATTGAAAGTTTCTTGCTATCTCCATCAGCTGAGAAAGTAAATCCCGCCACGATGTGTGGCTTATGCTGTAACAACAAACAGAAGCCCTCATCAGCCACACCATGAGCCACGATACATAGGCCATATCCTATCACGCTATAGCAGACTATACGGAGATGCAACAGGTCGATGAGAGGTATAATAAATAACAATACATTAAGGATTGATATGACTATTATGAGGAGAAACTGTAAGTATAGCTAGATGTCACCCGTTTCCTGCTAGGTATACGTCGTGCATAAATTGTGTGTATTGATGCTATACTACTTCTTATCTAGGCTGAACTGAAACTAAGTCCTTTCCATCCCAATTTAACACTAAAAAGTTTAGAACTTGCCTACCAAGATATTACCTATCATCTCTCGTGCCGTAACAAAAGTCGTACGCCATAGCGTGAAGAAGTCAAGCGTGCTACCCAGTCCGTCCGCAAAGCCAAAGAATAGCATAGGTGGGATCCAGCCTCTAGAGTACTCCAATGCGAAGCAGCGGTTAGGCATCTTGTACTGCTTAACAGTCCCTCGGGGTAGGTGATTCATAGAACCAGGCCGATAGATCTCTGGCGTGAAATCCCCCGGGGCGTAGGCCCACTGCTCGCCCGTTAGGATGTGAAAGTAGTTGTTCGCTGTGTGCCGGCCGGAGTGCCCTTCAGTGCCAACTGTTGTTCCGAAGATTATGACATATTCCGTTATGCCTATTGTCAAGTTGGGTTGTATAAGTATGTGTATAACAAGATCAAAGTAAAAAGAAAGAGTGAAGGGTACAAGACTTACTAGCATGTATGACATACATCCCGCCCATGGCACCGCCTGCATTATTGAAAAGCCACTCCTGCTCGAGGTTGACATTGTTTGGATACTTGGCATGCAGTTCGCTTGCGATGTATTCAACCATAGCATTGGTGTCGTTACCGTGTGCCTTAACACTTCGCTTCGCCAGATCGTGCAGCTCATGCAGTTTAAATATATAGAAGGACTCAAGGCTGCGGTCGAGAAGATACACAATCGGCATTAAAACGCCAATTATCACACCAATAAGGGTAAGCAGCCGGGTTGGGCTGCTTGTTTTCAACTGAAATGAAGGCGGCGCCATTCTGAGCCTCCGGTGAGGAAATAAATCAAGAAGGGGACAGGACGTAACTTGGGAGCATAATAAAATTACCGTGAGAAGTACCGTACCATAGAATAGGCAGATAGGACAGAAGGGTTTAAATACTATCTGAATTTGTGGTGGGAGGACTTACACCAATATTGGATAGGGGTCTTAGGTGACGTTTTTTCTTGGCGGGGAATCCGAATACGAAGTAGGGCTCGGTACTTCAGTAACCGGATCGTATCATACGCGGAGCTTCGGGGCCCTCGGGCACATTCTGTGGTTGCCAGAGGAGAGCTCCGTAATCTCCGATGGTGCCAACAGAACTACCTACACCTTCGAAGTTGCAGGACTTTCTGAATACCTATCTAAAGCGGTGTACTAAAGTAGGAAGTAATATTACTACCATATCTAAGCCGCATTTTTCATGCAGTAGAAACAAGCGAGCTAGCTCATATCACGGTAGGGATTTGCTACAAGGGCGCAGTTTAACTGCGGCGTTTTGGTATTGATGCGTAAGACAAAAGGGGCCTAATTAGTGATCAGGACATTGTAGGCAGATACTAGCTGGTATAAGTAATAACTGACAATCGTCTAAGGTGTGTAATAAGTACTTGGTAAATAGGAGAATCCGGGATCCTGTGGGTTTTGGTTACAATGTAATTAAGAACTTGACCTATATGTTATAGTCCACTGCACTGAATATCAGTAAACACAAAAGATATGATTATTTATCTTAAATGATGAATATAATACATATATTTTGTAAAATGTATTACTTGGATTTCGCCCAACTCTTTTTGCGGCGGTATCTGCTTCTAGTTCAGATGCCCGAATTTTCCTTGGGCTATTAGTTCCCGAGAACAATTAACAAAATGGATCGGCTGACTAAGTATGTATATAATGGGCGGGGGAAGAGAAAGCCAAGTCTGACAGTAAAAGTAACAGGATGTGGCGCTGACTTCAGCACCCCTAGTTTTAGGCGAACCCAGTCAGATTTCAGCGACGATCGTGATTTTAGAAGAGTACGAAGCTTATATTCAAGCTATGGCAAATATATCGAAGAAAGATCTAGATGAATGCTCCTTCTGTGGGACAAGCCGGATGGCTAACCCACGACTTTGCAACGGGTGCCAGATATGGGATGTAGAGGAACATGTCTTTACCTGTAAGAACCGGGCTGATATCAATCTAGACGTACTTTCATACTTGAAACCCCCCAAGCCAGTGTTTGGAGAGCGTGTCCCTGGCACCGATAGATTTGAAGATCTTACGTATCTATCAATAGATGAATACGACACGCATCAGGCATGCATGGTCTGTCGGCAGGTTCATTACGGAACATTGAAGAAGAATCTACGGCTCGATGAAGATACCGATACCCGAATATGCCCCTCAAGGCCATTTTCTGCTGGAATACTTCGTTCTACCTATAAGGAGACGGGTGTTTCCCGAAGCCGAGGTTCTTACAAAGTTCAATGTGTACTTCCAGTCATTCTCGAGCAGAGACTAAACAATAGTCCTACGCGAAAAGGCTTAGGCACTGGTATTGTCTATTCTACCTTTGCTATAGAACTGATTTTGTTATATGATGAGGATGGCCAGACCCTGTTGGACGTTATTCACTGGGATAGATCCTTCTTCGACACGAATTTCATCAAGCAGTGGCTCTCAGACTGCCAGCAAACACATGACTACGACTGCAATGAAGCTGTTGCACCCATGACCTTACCCATGGGTTTCAGACTCATCGATACATTTGATCGCTGTGTCGTAATACCACCAGAAGATTTGCACTACGACTATGTTGCGCTGAGTTACGTATGGGCATCAGCATCAGGTGGTAAAGATACGCAGCTTCAAATTGAAAATATTGATCTCCTGAGTCGCCCTGGCTCACTAAGCGTGCAACAGATACCGCCCCTGATTGAGGATAGTATTATATTGTGTTCGAGATTAGGACAGAAATATCTCTGGGTCGATAGGCTTTGCATTGCCCAAGATGATGCGAGCTCAAAACATGATCAAATCCATGCCATGGATGCTATATACCATTTGGCGCTATTTACAATCGTTGCCCTAACCAACGGTATAGACTCTGTCGGGCTGCCAGGATCCCCGACCCGGCCTAGGATCTTGTCGAAAGCGTACAATGAATGGCAGTTCGGTCGCGAAGGAAAAGGATTCTGTGCTTTTCCGAACATGGGACTCGTTGAGCACTCCGAGTGGAACACTCGTGGATGGACTTTCCAAGAGCGTTTATTATCAGGGAGACACCTTTTCGTCTCGGCCCAGCAGATTATTGTATCCTGTGGGAAATACTCCCTCAATGGCAACGTCTTCCTAAGCCCTGAGGAAATATCCCTGGGGTTTGACCAAGGCAATCGGCAAGATCCCGAAAGGGGTGTACGTCAGATACGGTACTACCGCAAATACAGGATCACGGTCGTAGAATACAGCAAGAAAAGGCTTTCGTTCAGCAGCGACATCTTGAATGCCTTCACGGGCATTACCCAGGTCGTGGGATCAATACTGGAGACGGATTTCATTTTTGGACTACCAGAAAGGTTCTTCCTCGAATCGCTCTTATGGGGCCCAGCGGGCTCATCAAATAGAAGAAATAATGTTGTTGATATTCCGTCTTGGAGTTGGGCGTCCTGGGACGGTATGGTTGACTACCGACCCATTCAGACCTTTGATCCCACTGGGCAACACGTCGGTAACCTAGTTGCTTTTTATTATGTGGACAAGAAGCGTGGCCTTCGGCGCGTGAACTCTAACTACCATTGGTTTTTTGAATCATTTGATGGGCCACCATCAGAAAGACCTCCAGGAAGGAGCTTCACTATGAGAGATTGGAAGGAAGCGATGGGAATATGGTCACATCGGCCTGGAAGCTTACAAGTATGGGAACAGTGTCCACACAATCCGTCCGAAACACTACAACGGCTCGATATCCCTCCAGATATAGAGAAAATAGCAAGAAACTTACCTGGTCACTTAGTATTCAACACCACAAAGGCAACGTTAGGACTCAGGGAGCCTCCAGGCGGTGGGACACACAGAGTCCCTACCAAAAACAAAGTCGCCGACCAAGAATTTCTTCTAATCTGCGACAAGCAGTCCAACACGATCGGGATAACGATGTGGATGGATAGAAACTGGCGAGAACAGAATATCACTTTGGAGAGCACACACGATTTCATCGTCATCGGCGGAGGGGTCCAGACATACGCAAAGTATGACGTCTGGCCTTATGGCTCTACGGATAGTCCATGGGGCCTTTATGTGATGTTGGTTAAGAGATGTAATCATGTATATCATCGGCTAGCCATTGGGGCTGTTCGAGCTAACGCATGGTCTTCTGTTGATCCGCAGTGGGAGACGGTTATATTAGGTTGACGCA
Source organism: Biscogniauxia marginata (assembly GCA_022695795.1). Lineage (NCBI taxonomy): Eukaryota > Fungi > Ascomycota > Sordariomycetes > Xylariales > Xylariaceae > Biscogniauxia > Biscogniauxia marginata. Next base: position 62,722 of record MU404078.1, read on the forward strand.
CGCATACGTACGCACGCTCATGTGTTGTCTTCTATGCTGCTATCATGTCTTGATGTTCCGCAATGCATATTTATGGACTTGGGTAAAATATGCTACTTCGCTTCTTTGGCTTCTCCAGATACAGGGCCGTGAAACTAATGTTCTGACTCTCGAACTAGATCTCCCATTTTGATCTTGCTTGAGCAAATACAGACGTTCGTTCTGGTATCTTGGTGATACTAGAGTTGATCAAACTTATGTATACCTACCTACTAGGCGAGCTATGTGGGTTCGCTGTCCGGAACAAGGTCACGTACCAATACCCTGTTGGGTAGATCGCCAACCCATGTGGGAATAACCTCATCCCGAGAAGTTTTGAAATAAATTTATAGGTGCGTTTAGGGAGATTTTTCGTCACTGCTCTCATAATTATTCAGAACCTCAGAGGTGTAACGCAAAAGGGTTAAGGAATAGAACAACTTAACACTGAACTGATGCTCTCCGCTGTTGTTCAACATTACGGCAAGATATGATATGATATGATGATATTTAAAGGTTGCTGGATTTCGCCTTGACATCCCTAGCTCCCATCCGCAGGTAACTCCCATTTGTGTAGCCTAGGATCCGCCTGTAGTTCCCCTCGCGTCGCGTCCTCGTGGAGTTCTTGAGGCCATTGCGTCTCCTGTGTCTCAACAGCCTGTGTATAGAATCCCTTACTACCGCTGGTTGATTTTTGGGCGGTGTCCTGCTGTCGTAGGTTGTTCTGTCTTCGCATCTGCCACCCGAGGAACCCTATCGCCCCCACCAACACCAACCCCAGAGGAATGCCAACGCCGAGGCCTATCGCAAGTGATTTGTCCGAGTTCTCTGATGGGTTGGGATTTTGACTTCCAATGGCAGCTACTGCGCCTGTTCCAGTCGCAGTCGAATCTGAGAGTGACGACGTAGATCCAGTAGTCGTCGCCTGTGATGAGGCGCTCCCGGGTTTAAACACATTCGTGAATATTGGCAGCGTAATACTGACGGACGAAGTTGTCTCACAACACGTTGCGTTCTCGCCACAACAGTATCTGCCCGACACGCGATCTCTAGTGCTACAGAGAGTCAAGACTTGGTACCAGTTAGTGGTCGCTAATGTAGTCGTCAGCCAGAGCACGTTCCCTAAGAGCCCATTAGGACGAGAACTAAGGAGCGAACATACTACCCATGTCGGGACAATACTGCACACATGGCGAGCTCCAGTCGCTGTTAGTACAGCCCTGCACCGTGAATTGGTTATCGCCGCCAGCATCCAGACATAAGCCATTATCGAGACAGTAATCGTTCGCTGTGCAGCACACGCTGACGTCTGCGGAGGTGTCGCAAGGGACGAAATTGTCCTTGACGTTACCGCTCGTATCGTAGCATACCGAGGCCGCGCTCACGATCCGGGCTAACATAGACACGACCAGAACCCTCCTAGGCAGCGCCATTGTATGCGTCGCGGGGTGATTGGGGGGAAAGAATCATAATTGAGTGAGGTTGGGAGGAAATACATCATTCTCCTAGTAGATGGTGATCCTATCCTTTTTTTTTCTACGCACGCGCTCTGTCCCCGGCATATTATCGAAGTGTCAGAGTGGCACAGCACGCATGCAATTAGAGGCAGCTCAGCTTGCTCTGCTTCAACGAAATTTTTCAACCAGTAAATAATCTTGTATTCAAGGATTTCCGCGGCTTGATATAAGTCGCATGTGTACATAGTGTGTCCAGTATTTAGAGGAGTCGATCGCGAGTAAGTTCCTATTTTAAAGACACAATAAGCCACATGATTTGGTGATGATCCGGCATTTGCCATGCTAATCGTGCATGACGGCACGCTTTCATGGGATCCACGAAGGCCGTGATAAAGGCCTAAAATCTGACATGGTCTCGATTGCAACCCTCTTCTGGACGAACAAGTAAGACATAGGACGATCAGCTCAATGGCAGCTACTGGCTGAACTCCATTTTGATGAGGCACAGTTTGAATACCAATGGCAGGTTCGCAATCAATATCAGCCCAAAATGATAAGTCATCTACATGCATAATCCCCCATTTCGAGTTTATCCATTTACGTACATGGGTCTCACTCGCTCAGTGCCTCAAAGCCCGTTTGATCACGCAGTCCATTGATATAGGACGGACGAGCAATGCGTCTTCTCAACAGCATCTCCAGGAGTTCTTCGAGGCGCATGCCCCGTAATATGACATTCTTTCACACACCTAGCGAGCAAAGGAAGCGAGTTTACCTGATCTCGACGAGCTTAATTGCGAGTCGTTGAAAGGATACTCCAAGATTGAGGGATCTTGTAAACAAGCGCTCCGAGATGGCTATTCATATGTCTGAGTCGACACTTGTTACATTGATAAGACTAGCAATTACGAACTATTAGAGGCTATTAACTCCATGTATCGATGGTATCAAAATGCTGGCATTTGCTATGCCCACGCCTTGCCGACGATTTCATCGGTTAAGATGCTCGCGGGGTTTGGTCGGAATTTAGAAAAAGCCGGTGGTTCACGAGAGGGTGGACTTTACAAGAATTCTTTGGCCCCAGAGTCGTCATACTTTATGACATAACATGGAGAGAGATCACGCCCCTCGACACCCTAATGTGTAGGAAAGTAAGACCTGACCTTGATGCCCCGTGGACCGGGGATCTTATATCCGGCATAACTGTATACTGGCTGACGTGATAAGGTACACGGAATATAACAGAGATATTAGTATCGCCGAGCGATTGTCGTGGGCATCTGACCGCTCTACCACTAGTTTGAGGCTGCGGCATATTCTCTTCTAGGAATACTAGATGCCAACATGCCGCTACTTCATGGAGAAGGCCACCCGGCTTTTCTTCGGTTACAAGAAGAGATCATGAAGCGTTCGCATGACCAGAGTCTTGCCGATTGGGGCTACAATCCTCTTTCAACGAACTTCTGGGGAAATCCCAGCGGTGACCCAGTATGGGCTCAGTCCCCAGCAGAATTTGCGGGGTCCAAGGTTTTACAATCCCATGAAGACAAGAAAATTTGTCACAATTTCTTCTCGCAATGGCTTCAAACCGATGGAACCTACTGGTATTATTCCCAGTCTGATATACTTCGACACGCTCGAGTTGTGTCACGGACAGGTGGCCCATGCTTTGAGCTTGTATATAGTACTATGATAGTGGGCCTGGGGAGTAGCTTTCCTCTCCAGCGCAACAACAAGTAATATACCTACCCTTACAAGTTGCAGAAGAGCTACTAGTTCCTTTTGAGATCATTCTTCCCGCCTGGATATGCGTAGCCAACTGAGGACTCGATTACTTTACTCCCTTATCGCGATGACATCAATAAATTTCCGCTACTGTTTGGCAGCGAATTCAATCTATCCAATAGGCTAGCAGTCTACGTGGAATACACCCCAAAACCGATAAGTCCAGGGAATTAAAATACTGTAGCAGGAAAAGCACGTATTAAGAGTGCACTTGTATTTAGAACTGAAGAGTCTACGTTGGAATGTCTCCTAAAAAAGGGAGGGGATAGACACTTGCTCGTTAGTCTATCTATTTGGGTGCAGATGTCACATTCAGGGACACCCGTTATCGTTGTCTAGGGGAACAGTTTTAATATCTTGAGTGGGGCACTAGCTAAAGATATTCAACGGTAAAATTACTTGAAAAAAGCTTCCAGTACAATGTTTAAATAGGCCGTCTCAAGTTACAATGTACAAGTTTACGATATAATGGTTGAAGTGAAGACATTAAGTTGCCAGAGACGCAGGTAACCAAGGGCGAATTCGAGACAATGGGAGATGTATGATTATGGTGTTGGTGATAATAAACCAAACCTAGTAAACACCCCATGTACCTACTTAGATGCTCGCTGTGCCAAGAAGTAACACATATCATGAGACAAAGTCGGGAGCCAGACGATGACGAAAGCTGTTGGAATATAGGGGTACCTAAGACTTCTGATAAGTCCGTATGCATTTATACAGTATTATGCAACTACTTAATTAAGTATGGATTATGTAAGTAAAGGGGCTTTCCCCGAGGTTTCGCCGGCGCATTCCTCCATTTCTTGGCATGGAATTTAATATCGGATTCCAATCCAATCTCCCAGCCAATTCTCACTGTCACCAACAACTCTCTATAGGAACACTCTATCTTCCCCATAAAACATTGAGTCAATCGACAATGGAAGTTTTAGTCTCGGCAGCCTCTCGATTCGTGCTGATGACGTCATTGATCAGCACCGTTGTTAACTCGGTCAGACCTCACCCTCGTTGAGTATAGGTAACCTAAATCGCTACTTAGCTCGCGATGCTCACCAGGAGCAATGGCGCCGCCGCCAGCTGTAGGTCTTATGCAAACTTCTTTATGTATCATTTTATGTTTTATTAATTATTTCCACTAGACTCCAACGCCTCATCGCTTCCTTGTACCGCGGAGGTCGCAACAGGTGCAGGCCAAAAACGACGAGACGCCTAAGGCCTTCCAATTCCAGGCCAGCGGGCTACAGCAGTCACAATTCCAGGCCACACCAAAGTTTTCTCTGCACTCTACCCCAAGGCCTCTTGGGCCGGGCGTGTCGTCTACACCTGCGGCGCCGGCGACCATCTCTCGTCAGCGCAATAATGATCCTATCAATGACATAATCGACAGCTCGCCGCCGCCGTTGGCTAGGGCTTCTATCAATAATGATGGACACTATCACCGGCAGCAGTCGTATGAACCCATTGAAGTCAATGATATAGATCTGGTTCTAGAATCCTCACCCATCCAGGTAGCCGACCGTGAAGGCGACAGTGATGACGGTCTAGAGATCCGGTTGCCGAAGCGTAGGCGCCTTTCCGTCTCCTCCTTTGGCCCACCGACTGAGGAAGAGGAGGAGTTGCAGGATGGAAATGTACAGGGATTCGATATGGAGATAGACTCTTCGCTGCCTAACGCCACCCCGAGCCCGGATGATGCATATGCTAGCGCCACTGATTCCAATGCCGACGATATTGAAGATGCAGACGCCGAATCTTCATTCCATTCGACAGAGGAGATCTCAGGAGCTCAGCAGCCGACTTTCCATAGGGCGCCTCGCTTCAAATCTACCGTCGAGCCCCCAGAGGGTTGGCCATCATTGTCCTCGCATCGCGCCGAACCCCTCCCCGACGCATTCTCGCCTCACCATCGCAAAGGATCCAAGTATATCCCCGGCGGCCTCGCAACTTCACTTCGCGACTGGCTAATCGATGTGGAAGCTGGCTCAGGATCCGGAGCTGGAACTGCGGGACGTAGTGATGAGGAGTGGATCGCGAGGATACGGGTTGACGAGGTACGCGGTGGTAGCAACGATGGCATAACGCTCGTCACTGGGTTGCAGTTGGCCCATGATGGGCAACCAGACACCAGCACGAGTAGTCTAAGAATCATGCTTGCCGGTCCTGGGCGGCTCGTAGGATTGGCGAGAAGGAACGAAGTCCGCCCCGGTGATGTGGTGGGGGTTGCGCGACCGACTTGGGAAGTGGTCCTTCAGAACCTGGGGCGCTGGGCGGTGGCGTGCGATTGGACCGTGTTTAGGTGAGGATTTTATGCATGAAGTGCTGGTAGACTCGATTGAGTCTTCAGTTTTCAGGATTACTGGAGATGATGGATAAGACATTGCAATCGATGATGTCGATATTTTGTGTTGTTCTGGGTTCGAGATAATTCATTATCAGATAACAGAATCGCTCACAACTGGGATTGATATAATTATATCTCATCGTGTAAAGACATATCGAATAGCCATCGTATCATGTCAATTAAGGCACAATGGTGTCTGACGATGTTACAGTTATGAGCATTAAAACTACACTATAGCAAATAGTTATGTATTAAAATACGTCTCGTGTCATTTATCTAGTCTTGTTAAATTGAACCTCTGTTGTTGTTGTTATTATATTGTTTAACGTCTGAGCGAGGGGGGCGTAAGCCCTCCCAGGCAACCTCCCAGGGGGTATGGGACGTAGCAAGCTCTATCTAACTAGGTATATATATATTAATACATGTATCTAGTGTCTACAATGCCATTCCTTGTTTCTTGAACTAAACATTCCCTAATTAATGGTCGCTACATCTCGATCCTGCTAATTTGTCTCGTTTAAGACGTTATTCTAATGCTGGTGTCCAGGGGGTTTTTATAACTTGGGGGAGTCCTCCCCCTTGCTTATAGGTGTTAAGCTATAAGTTCATGCCTTTCGCGGGCTATTATGGTGATTATTATTTTTATGCTATGTAAAGAAAAAGAAAAAAAAATTGCCTCTCCAACTCCGCATACCAAATAAAAAAAGGTAAATAAAAGGAAAGGAAAGGATTAGGGCTACGGGAAGGTCGATAAGGAGGCGACTAGGGGAGTTTTCACTCCTCTAGCCCGTGCAAGCTCACTATCTCCAACTCACTATCCTCGTCGTCTTCTAGCGCTTCCAGCGCTCTTTGTTTGTCTATGTCCCTCTGTTGGCAGCACCACCCTCCTTCCTCTCTCTTCTTGAAGGGTGGGCATATTTGGTCGTGGTACTTAGTGGCTTCATAGAACTTCTGGAACTCTAGGGAAAAAATTGAACCTCTGAGTTAGTAGATTAGCCGAATTTTTTGCAACTATTACAAAGTCAAACTAAAGCAATGTTAGGCGATGTGCATATCTCAGAAGTAATAATAACGCCTTTCACGAAATTCAAAGACCAAGAGCATATAATAATGAGCCATAGTTCAATAAATTTGAGCATCAAAGAACTATCAACACAAAACAAGGACTGATCACCCCGTCGCTTTGTCTGCTTAGCATTTATCTAACCTAGTATAAACAATGTTATTTAACCAGTCTTTATCGCTCGATAATGCTTTGATAAAGTTTTCATTGTTGATTCAATTATTCAATCAAGATTGTTAAACTGGGTGAACCGTTGGGCTGGGTATATATAGGTAGAACGGTATGCCGCCCATTTGTGTTATCAGCCCGAGCTTCCCATGAATCAAACTAGTTCAGAAACTTCTTTACTGCAAGCAGAACCCGGAGAACCTGAACTGAATAACCAGAACGACCACTTCCCACCGCTACTCCTTTTTCCACTAGGTAAGCAAACCCAATCTTCCCTCCTCTCCGCGAACATGACCGCCCGAATTCCCCAGATCACCGCTCTGCACACGCAGATATCCACGCTCCTACGTCCCCTAGGCCGCTCCCCAACACGTACTGAGTACGTCTCGGCGCTCGCGCTCGCAGATCAGGCCCTCGAACTGGCGACGGAAGATGGTACCGCGGGCCTGGACGGCTCGGACGACCACATGGTCCAGACATGTCTCACGTTCCAGGCGTTCTGCCTCGACCCACTGAGACGCGCCTGCGCGCTGACCGACAAGCACGAGCGTGAGAAATATGGGCGGGCGTCGCGCGCGGCCCGGCAGAGGCGGCAGGGTGTGCTGTTCAATGTCGATTCCGGGGAGCACCTATTCGGGGCGATCGAGGCGCTGAATCTCGAGAACTGGCTTATGCGGAGGGAGGAGAGTGGTGATGAGGAAGAGCCAGAGGGGAGGTGGAGAAGTACTGGGTCTGGGCGGGAGAAGAAGAAGGTCCGCTGGCTCGACGAGGTAAGTACTGCTAAGGTTGAGAGCGCTATCAATAGGGAGCAGGTTAGGTTGCGAGATAGCAAGGGCGACTTGACGGATCCTAGACAGGTCCCGCTATTGAGGAAGCAGAACCCTCAGCAGTTTGATGGTTGGAAGAATGTGGTCTAGACTCTATAATAGTGGTTACGGACAAGGCGAGCCTAGTGCTTGCCGTCTTTTAAATACAATAGTAAGTCTTCTCTTCCCTCTCCGTCCCAAAAGGGTCAGCTGTACTGCAAATGTAGAGATCCAATTATAGGAGGCCTGGTGCCATTAATAAACGGATGGTAAGCGGGAGTCAAATGGTCGGTTCGAGTAATATCACAAGGAGACGCATCAGTCAAGAAAGGAAATACAGAGAGCGATGAATGAATCCTAAAAATATCTTCCCAACATCACCAACAGTAGTCGATTACACGATGGTAAGTCTAGTTGTCTCATGGTTACTAGCAGTCTACTTCTAATTATCATGTGCCCATAAAAAGCATTAAACCTACTATATGACCCGAGTTAGACATAAGCTTACTTTCTATATACTATGATTAATTTGCATCACATCACTTAATATACCATCGTGCATTATTAATAAACGCGTGATCCGAGCTTCAATTTCATAAAATGATGTATCTACCTCGGAAAGGGGAATTATAAGCGGGATCCAGGATGACCTTATTACACGGAATCATTTGTACAACAGTGGCTTGGTCTCTCGGTTCAAATATGATTAACTAATAAGAGAAGTCAATACTGATTGAAGTTCTGAGGAGCTACTGGTTCATTCAGGGTACTTATAGCAAGGCATCTTCTACCCGTTTAAGTTAAGCTATACCTCTAAATGCCTGGTGTAGCATGAGCGAACAACAGTTACAAATCTCAATCTATACACACCGCATAGAAAAACAGATTCGTAGTTGTCAGTAATTAGTTGTCCCCTTTTCTAGTTAGGTTTCAGTTACGAATATGCTGTCGGTAGGGGATATGACGGCCTAGCTGCATGGGATACAGGTCTCTTTTCAATTCTGGGTAATGTGGCTTTCTGATGAAACAAAGAATTCAACCTAGGTCTCGTTAAATTTCTCCTTATTTTCTTTCTCCCGTTTAAAGTTTCCCGCCCGGAGAATAAGAGCTCGGTTTTGATTTGACGTGGTGGAATATATTGAAACCTTACTAAGCTAAGGCGTTTACAATTTCATCATCATGCACGGTTACTCTCCTGCAAGGCAGTAATATATTTTCTATTCAGCTAAGCCACCAGTCATATAAATACGGGTCCTAGCCTCTGTGACCACCAGTCCACCGCTGATTGGTCTGCGTCTCTCGATGCATTCGCGTTCTTCAATGGTGTAACAAGCCCGGCAACGGCAAACCTTGCCGAGTATGTGCTAATGGGGTAGCTGTCATATACATATGTGATAGCTCCTCCCATCCTGGAGATATCTTTTCACCTAATAAGAAAACTTATAGCCTTGTATTCAACAAATCCAGGCATCCTATCAGGTCAAATTCATATATATCCAACGCTCCGGAGAGACAGGTCTGACCTAACAATCCCATTCTACCCCAGGATAATCTGAGCGGGATAGAAAATGGATGAGAAACTGCAGCTTTCCATGGACGAAACTGTCCACCACAAGATCGAAATAAGCATAGAGAACCACAAAGATGCGATAAAGAAGATCAATTACGAGGTCCATCCATCAGATTCGTGGCGAGGGGTGTAAGGTAGCTAACAATATCTCTGAGCAGATCTTTAACAATCCAGAGCTAGCATGGCAAGAAGTCACAGCCCATGATGCGATCTGCAACTACTTCGGCTCTTTGGGCTCAGACTACACGATCCATCGGCAGGCATACGAGATAAAGACTAGCTTTCTGATCGAAGCAACCGCACATAGTACTTCCAATGCGACTACAATACCGCCCGTGTCTGGTGCTGGGCCTCGAACCGTTGTGTTCAATGCCGAGTACGACGCTCTTCCTCACATGGTCCCAGTGCCAGGTACAAACCCCCCTGAATACAAGCCCGCACATGCCTGCGGTCACAATCTGATCGCGTCTGCGTCTATTGCGGCGTTTATTGCCTGCTGGGAGACGTTGAAAGCAACGGGCAAACAGGGCACTGTGAAGCTGCTTGGAACACCAGCAGAAGAGAGTGGTGGAGGCAAGATTAAGTTGATCGAGGCTGGTGCCTACAAAGGGGTAGATGCTTGCCTAATGGTCCATCCCGGCCCATTGGCCTCCGACAAAGACTTGAAGGCCCTCGCCTTTACAAGGACCCTTGCCTCGCAAAGATTGATAGCCGACTTCGAAGGGCTTGCCTCACATGCTGGATTTGCCCCTTGGGAAGGGAAGAACGCTCTCGACGCCTTTGTGATCTCATACACTGCAATTTCAGCACTCCGTCAGCAATTGCATCCATCCTTAAGGGTGGCGGGAATCATCAGAAACGGGGGGAAGGCCGCTAATGTCATTCCCGATCACACCAAGGCGGAATACAGCATCAGAGCCTCATCTAGGAAGGATTTGGACGATCTTCGGGTTAAGATCACCAATTGCTTCAATTCGGGAGCCCAAGCAGCAGGCTGTACCGTAAATATAGATGAGTAAGTGCTGACGCCTTCTAGATCTCATGTGAAAATCACATTAATTCGAATCAGTAAACGTGCTGCTTATTGGGATCTTCTTTCCAATTTGCCCCTGTGCCAATATTTCACCAACCGAATGACCGGATTTTCTGTCAACACTGTCTGCAGTTTGCCAGAAATTACAGATAACCCCGGCGCCGCATCGGACCAAGGCAAGAGACTAATTTCTGTGTAAATATAACTCTGGCACCTATACGCTGACTCCCTGACTATAGGAAACGTTTCACATGTCTGTCCAGCCATGCAGGGTGCCTTCTTCATCGAAAGCAAAGGAGCCGTCAACCATACGCCTAAGTTTGCCGAAGCTGCTGGCACAGAGGACGCATTTGAAAGAGCCATTGGTTGTGCCAAGGGTCTGGCAGCCGTCGGATTAGACGTACTGACGGACGACGAATTTGCTACGGAAGTATGGAAGGCATGGAAAGACGACGTATCTGGCAAAGCAGCTACTATTGCTCAAGATTTTGGGAAAGCGGTTCCGAACCAAGACCAGATTGACGGGCTGCTGGCATCGCCTCCTCCCCCGCTTCGAGAACTCTTGAAGACACCTGATATCTCGAGAGAACAAGTGATTGCCACTCTTATGGCAGTCGATACTTACTTCGATCAAACTAGAGGGCTGTTCTAGCCTCGGATGTACGCAGGGTGTCATAATCAGTCTTATAGTTTCCCGATTTGCTAAAGAGGAGACAAAATGGGAGCGAGTAACCGTAAATAATAAACCTTGCTCGAGATGGACTATGGCACATTCTGACTTTAGAACATAGGTTAAACGTTGGACTCTTGCAAGTTCTAAGTAGGGTTTTCCAGACGTTATTGTTTGTTTGAGGCAGCTATTATCTTATGCACGTTAGTACTGTTGTATCTTGTACTCGTATTTATCCCAAATGGCCTTTAAGCTCATGACTGGTAACTGGTTTTGGCGGCGCTTACAGGTGTCATTCCGTGTGACAGTTCTTCAAAATCGAATATCATTTTACTCATCGTATTTGGAACCAAATACCAAGTCCTTAAAACTTTGATATACCTGAACCTGTGGGCTTAACTCTTTAGTATATGCGCAACCAGTCTAAAACGTCACCGCTGGTAAATTTCGACGCCAGCCGCAACGATGGCCCGAACGTTCCCGGCCTCATCAACCTAGAGGGATCCAATGGGCAACGCTTCGCCTCAAAGAAGATAACAACGACGTTTATGTCAAGTCGGACGAGGACTGGAGAAGAAATAAATGTGCCCACTTCCATCATGGGGTTGGCTACCACAAGTGAAATCCCGTCCCCTCACCAATTTGCCTTGTCATCACGGCACTTGGGCTGGACTAATGAAAAGACGTCATCTGGTCAGAGCAGCGGATTACCATTCGTTGAACGGCAACAACCACCGCGGGGACCACGTACTTCATCGCGTATAGTACAAACTAACGCTCGAGGTGAGAAAACCTGTCGTTTCTGCTAATCATTCCCCGTATTCCCGGGCTTCGCGCGAGTGTATTCCCAATTTCTCATGATTTTGGCCAAGGCGGAGGACGACGGCGGACCGGACGTCGCCGTCGACACGCTACGTCTGCCGGGACACCCGTAGGTCGGGGACGCCGTCGACGGGAGCTATTTTGGCGCTTGAGCGAGCGAGAAACTTTAGGTACCTAAGGCGAATTTAAATTACAAAGCTTGTCCCGGCTGCCGGATATGGCTATTTTAACTAGCGCGTATTTTGTGGTACCTATTGAGAGGTTAAGTCCATGTATCAATCAGAGGTATACTTTCGTCTACGTCGGTCCGTAGGTTAGTGGTATTTCACATGATTCGTTGGGTCGTTGCGAACGCAACCCTACCTAGCAACCTGAACCCCTATACGTATGCAACAGGTGGATGACCTAGAGTAGTAGATTGTTCCGACTCGATGCAATGCGACCTTATAAACAGGACATACCTCCGAATTAATTTTCTTTTTCGTGAGACCGATGGATCGATTTACCTCCTATTCTCTGTAGGTAGGTAGGTTTTGGAGAACAGACTCGTGGCTGAGGCGCGGGGCTGGCGGGGCTGGCGGGGAATGCCTGGGGATCATCCAATAAGCAGCCCTGGATAACTGGGCAGCTGCTGGCAAGCTGGCGACTGGGAAACCTTAAAAGGCCCGGAAAAGCGGCTAGATTTATGGCGCCAAGGGGCTTGGCGATCGTCGATTATTCTACACTAACGGGGCTTACATCATATGTGCTTCCAAATAAGGGTGCGTACCTAAGGTAATACCATTAGGTACCTGCATTCTTCATCCTTTTCCGGAGCCATTGAAAGCGGGAACTTTGCGAATTTATGTTTTCAAAATCCCTTTCCTCGTCACCTGCACTCGAGAAGAGAACCACGGGAGAGAACAGCCAACTCTTCATTTCGCCGTGGCAAGCTGTGCGAATCAGAACCCAAGCTATCGGGTCAGCAATGGCTCTTGGTACCAAGTCAAACCCTGGAATCATTGGGCGAAATCGTCTCCCAAGTCAGCGGCCAAGCATCTTGGCGCTCTCCCTTGCCTTGATATATACACACGTACGTACGGCGGCCGCAGCCCTTTCGAATCCATAATTTTCCCCTTTCTCATTCCTCTCCTCCTCCTGCATATTTGCGAGCGCGGACGAAGATGGTACAGGAGAATTTAGAACCGCGCCCGCGGCGGGCCCCTTGGCTTTCGTTTCTCTGCACCAAGAGAGCCATTGCCCTCTTGAGCGTCATCACTTGTGGCCTTATTGTAGTTATTGGTGAGTCTTTTCCGTTCTGCTACGCAGGCGACACGCTACCATCTACTGACACGTACGCTCATTCATCTCCAGCTCTTGCCGCCACGAATGTCATCCATACCGGTGGCTCTTCTGTGGCCGCTACAAACTCTGCAGACGCGTCAGTTGCTTCTTCGACTGCGCCCCAGATGTCCGCAACAGCATCGCTCACGCCTTTCAGTCCAGATAATCTCACTACCGCGAGTTTCAGCGATCCAAACGCCCCGCTGAGAATCATGGCTCTTGGAGCCTCTGTGGTAAAGGGCGAGACTTCACCCGGCACTGTCGGGTTCCGCAAGCCAATGCGTGACGAGCTCGTCGGCCAGGGCTTTACCGTGAACATGGTGGGATCGGTGAGGCTCGGGGACATGATAGATAACGACGTGGAGGCGTACGGAGGCAAGAAAATCATTGAACTGCACGAATACGCTACCCAGATTGTGCCTGATACGCTGCCAAACATGTTCGTCATCAACCTGGGAACGAACAATGTGCTGCAGAAGACCGATGTCGACAGGGCGGGCGAGCAGATGGGAAACTTGATCAATTACTTGCTCACGACATCCAATCGGTCGGTTGTCATCCTGAGCACCTTGCTCACCAATACGGTTCCTGATGCGGAGCCCATGGTCCTCCAAGTAAACGAGCAGTACCGCCGCCTCATGCCTGGCTTCGAGGCGGACAACAAGCCCGTGGTGCTAGTCGAGATGCACCCCAGCGAGGGCGCCACCGACGTCCCCGCCATCGAAGATATTGGGCCGGATGGCTCGCACCCGACGGTCGAGGGATATGCCATGATGGGTCGTCTCTTCGTACGTGGTATCCATGATGCTAGAGATAAGGGCTACCTCCAGACCCCCGTCGATAACGGAATCCCGGACGATGGCGAAGCCGAGAGGGCCGGCGAGTCTGCCTCGGGGTGAATAGTGAACTCCTGAGCGCCGGTCACGGTAATGCTCACTGCGGCAAAGAGGGTCGTCGCCCATAGAGGGGGCAGAGCGGCTAACACACTACGGCCAAGCCAGTAAATGCGCGCGTGTGTATGTTTGTGCCTTCAGGGGCTTTGAAAGCAACAGACTTCGACGAGGGAACTACTCTGAGGCCCCGATGTGAAAATGAACGGTAGTGCTCCTCTCGCCGTAAGCAAACTGCGAGAAACGAGGCCAAAAGCTTCGTGTAATTGGGACCTGATGGCCACGCGATCTACTAGAACCCGCAGTTGGACGGGCAGTACACCGGGCCCGTTTGGTGCAAACGGGTAGGACAATATCGATTTGGGGGGTATCCGAATATAAGGGACTGACTCACTGGATGCTGGACAACCAGAAGATGCTTAGACCTTGTATACCCATCGGAGTTTAAAGACCCAGGTGATAATCTAATGGCTCTAATACCCGTTCTCTCCCCCATTCTTGAGGGGGAAAGAGAGAGCGAAAGTGAGCACCATAGACGGCGAGATGATGGAGTCAATGATTTACCATTAGATATAGATTAATATGTAGTCGCTAGAACACGCGCGCTTAGGGGCATATCAAAACATATGTTGCTAATAGCCCGTGTTCTTTTCCCATGCAAGGTTATGTTGTGCGTCTCCATTCGCTTATGCTTAGAAAGCCCCTTATGGTGGCAATTTGCGACTTTCCGCAGAACTCTCTGTTAAGGGGTTTAGCGATGGTAACATAGCTCAACTAGGGAGTACATAATAAATGAGGAAATCAGTGATTGTCGGATCAATTGATGGATGTATGTAGAATTCTCGCTAGAGAACCTCCTTCCAAAACAGTCACGGTCTGAATATGGACGTACGTAGGTATGTATGTATGCCCCTGTCCCCTGAACCTGCATATGAAGGAGCCAAAGCCCTGGCGCAATGGGATAAAGAAAAATAAATAAAAAGTATATCCCGTCTATTTACTTCCTCTTGGCCCATATTACACTGTGTGCTACCCTTCCGCCGTGCTCTTATCTCTCGATTTGAACTCTACATGCACACTTTCCTTTTTTAATTATTCTTGTGTGTATAATATGTGTATAATATGTGTATAATATGTGTATAATACCAACATTTAACATGCCACAAAATAACTAATTAGATATAGAGTGCATCCGAGGACTCGGGTAGAAGTAAACCCCAGGTTTTTGTGAAGAAGGAGCTGGAGTTCTTTGCGTGTAAAGTTGTAGTGAGGTTTGCCGGATTACATCCGCAAATCCTTGCTTGTTTAGACACTTGATCGCCTGCTTGATGCAGGTACAAGAACAGGGCATAGATAAAGTTCGAGAGTCAAAGCCCCAAGTCCCTAGTTTATGGTATCCCTTGTCAGTTCCTTTATATGTACCTTTGATACCGATATCTTGGGCCTATAATGAGCTCCCTTCATTGTATTGTTTGATTTCTCAGATCTGTGAAAAGGCTCTTCTGGCCTTCGGACCGTTCCTCCCGCCCTGACCGTTTTTATTCGCTTTTTTATTATTAAGTGAGCAAGACGATAAATGACAAGTCGATTTTGCCAACTATCGTGCTATAAGCTAACTAGGTTAGGCCTATTCGTTCTTTTAGAAGTATAAACAAGGTTGACTAATATAGTTGGTATGTTGTATAAATGCGCTAGCTAGGATATGGTTCTAAATGAAGCTAAACGCGAGCCACAACCTTTCCACCGGGTGTATTTGACTCTTGGTAAATAATATAATACTTGTCGGCTCGGTACTACATAGGATCATGTACTAACCTCGAAGACGACGGAAATGTCTTCTATATCCCGTATAATAATACATAAAGAATACAAGAAATGAGGGAAAGGGGGAGGGTGGAACGTAAAGATAAGTAAAAAGCAAAGCTCCGGTGAGCTCATCTACACTCGTCAGAGTAGTAAAGTAAACCATACCAATTAACCATGTACAATAGGCAATGGTATTGCCAATTAGATTGTGTTTGCAAAGTATCATAGTGATTTTAACTAAACAAACATCGAAAATTTATACAAAGCTTATAAACGCCCAACCTGAACTGTTGTAGCTTCTTCGGAACTAAAGCCTAAGATAACTTACACGATATAAAACGAACATCGCAAAAGGCTTCGTTTATCCTGGTAGAAATACATGACAAATGCTCAGTACCTAAACCATCTCTGGGAACTGTATTCACGTACGCATAAAAGCAAGAAGTCAACCAGGTACCCTAGACCCATGACTATACAGTGTTCCATTTCCTCTCGCCTGTCTCCCGGTGATAGCTCACGAAGTAGTCTATTGTTTTGACCTTTGTTTTCAAAATCCCTTTTTTCTGTTTTTCTTTTTCCTTTTGTAATTAATACAACCAAAGTGGGTGGAAAGACCCCCCCCCCCAAAAGACGCTTCAAGCCCTTTACATATTGATATGTATAAAAACTTATCATACCGCTTTTACCTCCACCGTGTACACTTTCGTCGGCTCATTCAGGAGGGAGTACTGACTGTCGCCGTCGTACCCGCTGGCCTCGACGGGCTGTCGCGAGACCCTTGCGTTCCGCGATCGCGACTGCGACTGGTCTTCCAGTTCCATGTGGGACTGCGTCCCCTGCGAGTTCTTAGTCTTTCCTCCCCCAAACAGCAGCGCGGGCGCCTTGCGGAGCGGCGGGAGCGAGCCGGCGATGAAGGCAAGCGCGCCCTCGACGATGCACCAGAGTAGGATATTGGCCGAACCCCCTGTGGCCGAAAATGGGTCAGCTTCTTGAAGCATAGCTAGAGGGATATCGAAGGGGAAAAGAGGAAAAAAGGGGGGTTGGACTTAGACATACAAATTCGGTCCTCTCTTTCAGTGTCATAGTACTGTAGATAGGGCATACGTCCTATACTCGCTGCGCTAGCCAGTATACCCAAGCTCAGGGTTATCATCAGGGGAATCTTCTGATGTGACAAGATGTTGAGCGATCGGATGAGGATACAAGGTAGGATGGCGCAGACCCAATCTGTCACGACGGTGATGACGGAGACAGCATAGCTGAGGTTTATGATAATGGTGTAGTCACCACACGTGCCCGCCGAAGGGTCCCATTGGGCTGATAGAGGTTGGCAGAGCGTGATCACCACGACACCTGGGACAACGCATCCTATCACGGTGGCGATGATGACGAACCACAGGGGATACCGATAGCGCTTCTGGGTTGCGATACGCAGCAGGAAAATAGCAATCGACGACTTGACTAGAATCGTGAAGGCCGCCTCGCTCAGCTGGAAGAAAA
Source organism: Biscogniauxia marginata (assembly GCA_022695795.1). Classification (NCBI taxonomy): domain Eukaryota; kingdom Fungi; phylum Ascomycota; class Sordariomycetes; order Xylariales; family Xylariaceae; genus Biscogniauxia; species Biscogniauxia marginata. Next base: position 79,977 of record MU404078.1, read on the forward strand.
ATATGAGCTCGAGCGCGAGTGATTTCTGAGCAGCGCTGAGCTGGGAGTCGTGCGTGCCGAGGCCATAGTACGCCGCCGCGGTGGTGAAGCCACAAGCAGCAATAAACGCCAACTATAACAAGCCATCCATATCCTATATTAGCGCCCAGGGTTCCTGTTGTATGAGATATTCTAGAAGGGGGAAAAGCAAGAAAGGGCTAAAACATACCAGGCCAAAACCACACAGCCAGTCGTCCACGCCCCAGGCCCTGGGTTCTCTGCGTGTGCTCCGCAGCCAGTATCGGAACCAGAGTCGAAAGCTCACGATGGCGGTAGTGACGATGCCGAGGGCCACGGTGAACCCGATGACGACTGCTGCCAAACCCTTCGGCTGGACCCTTTCGACCCCCATCTTTTCGTTCGGGGCGTATAACAGTGACCTTGGTTCTGTGCTTGATCCAGGTTGCCTGTACGCCGGTGGGGAGGAGAAGAAGGGTTTGTGAAGTGTATTATATATCTCAAGGCTCCCGGATGCGCGAGATTAGTCAGGCTATATCTATACACCTCTCCCTCTCGCCCTCTCTCTGTCTTCACTTGCCGCAGCTGCGCCCCACGGTTAAGGGGAAATATTATATGTTCCTTCTGCTAGCACTTTATGCAGGCATTCTTCTGTTACCTGGCTGCCGGATCCCTGGTGTGCTGGTTCCGGGGACCCCTTGTCATACATAAAGACGTTACATGGCCTTCTTTCCAGAACTTCTTAGTGGTGCCCGTACCATGGTCAACTGGAATGACAATCAACGACCCGCGGCACAGGTACTAGGTAATAGTACTCCTATCACATTCGATCCTAGTGGCCTCCCCCTGACCAGTCTATAAAAGGCAGCCAAGTAGGTTCTCTGGAAAACGATATTTTACGGAACAGGAGATATGGGACTGTTTCGCGTCTCAGCTCTTTACCTACCTAGTCTTCTCTGACTGTCTAGCCAAGATTGAGAGAGTTTGGGTTTAGTCGTCATGATCTGCCTCAGGAGTAGTGGGTTCTATTCCACTCGATTGGTCTGTGGGCTGGATGGTCCCTTTACCCAGCTATTTGGTAGTATGTAGAAGATCACAATACGGTACGGGAAGGATAATTTTTTCACCTTGATACGGTAAAAAAACGCTTGGCAGACGATCCCGGAGGATCATTTCACGGAAGCCCAGGCCGGTCAGCAAAATACGGTGGAGCTATCGTCATTCCGGGGCAGGAGACAGCTGATATTTCATTGGGTCCCATTGGCTTGGCTTCTTGGTTCGGAATTCTGCCAAGCTTGCGACGTCAACTCGATACTAGCAAGCCTGGCCTGTCGATATGGCGTCGAAAAGTTCCAACAATCCCCAAAGACCCGGCCTAGATCTGCTTGGGTCTATAATTTATATTCTGGGCTTCAATCCCCAGAGACCTTTCGATTATGGTTCTTGGGATCCCAGGAAATTAGCACTAAGGTGGGCAGTATGTTGGCTAGGTTGTATAGTCGTCAGATGTGGTGCAATGCAACCAATTTGGCCAACATGCAGATGATCGGCTGGCTATTCTTTTAATAAAGAGATTCCCCTACTATGACTCTCAGGCTTGGTAACTACTTTCAAGCAACAACTCTGTCCCCGTGAGCCATACTTTGCTCCGGGAAGGTCTTGATTCTGAACGGAGTAATATTTCCCGCAACGAACTTCTTAATACTATCGTGTTCGAGTTAGATGTGCGCTTGACTTGTCTGTTGCTATGGATGCGTATGCGTGCGCCGCCGTCTCGGTGGCCGAGTGGCTGGCGGCTAACGCCCTTCTCGGCTCAATCCTGCCCGACCACAGTGCAACAAAGGCGATCATCGGCCTCTTTCTAGTTCAGTATTCGGCAGTTAAATATTATCGTATATTTCTGTACCATCGCTACTTTTCCCCATTCCGTCACCTGCCTGGTCCCAAGGTGAGTTCTCGATTCCGTGGAAGGTCCGTGGTATGGTCAACAATCGTGCTGACCATCTTAGGATAATCACTTCTTCTTTGGCCAAGCTATCAATTTCATCAAGGCAAAGTCACCAGAAGAGCTATATGTCAACTGGATGAGAGAGTTCCCCGACGCTCCAGTCATCAGGTATCTCACATTTGCGAACAACGAGGTTTTGGTAAGTGAATCATTCGTCTCTCTCTAACCTCCCGGTAGGCAGTCGTAGTCTCATGCGACCTACTCGAGGCTCACCTAAGCGATCGCCGATTAATAGTTCATCTTAGGTGTGCAACAGTCTCAACGCCTTCAAGGATGTCTTGCAGACCAATTGCTACTCCTTCCACAAACCGGACCGATGGCGGAAGATGATGGTAGAAATCACCGGGAAGGGCGTGCTATCTCTTGAGGACGAAGAGCACCGTCTTCACCGCAAGATGCTAGCTGGTGTCTTCTCAGCGCCCAACGTCCGGAAGCTCGAGCCTGTCTTCCAGGCCAAGTCGAAAGAGCTCAATTCTGTTCTTGATGAAGCTATCGATGCCGGCAAGGAGAAAGGAGGCAAAGGCGTTATCGACTGCACCGAGGTGTTCAACAAGACTACTCTGGACGTCATCGGCGTTACCGTCCTAGGAGCTGAACTCGCCCACCTGAAGACCGTCAACAAAGCACCAGGCCATAATGGCAAGGCGAAAGTGAAAACGGAGAAAGAGTACACATTCCATGATGCCTACGAAATCATCTTCTCTCAGAGCTTGATCGGAAAGATCCTGTTCTTTGCTAATGCTTATGTGCCCACCCGTTGGCTGCCTCTGGAAGCGAACCACGAATTCGCCTTTGCTACTCGCTGGTTGAGGGATATCCTCTCCAAGTTGATCATTGAACGTTACGGCGACGCTGAGAAAGCCCGCAGTTCTGGAAAGTACGAGAACATGAAGAAAGACTCCCGAGATCTGCTCAGCTATATCGTTGAGGAGAGCATGCCTGGCGGGCCCGCCGAAGGTATCCATATGGAAAACTTCCTAGGACATGTACGTGCAGATTTAACTCCCTTATCTTTGGCATTTAATTGCTTGGGCACTGACGGTCTAATACAGCTCCTCCAATTCATGGCTGCCGGTCACGCAACGAGTGCCGACACAATTTCTTGGTCCGTGTACACTATGGCGATGAACCACGATATCCAGGACAAACTTCGCAATGAAATCAACGAGCTTGCCTCTCGGAAACCGGAATTTGACTTCACTGATATCGATGCTCTCCCTTATCTGAACAACTTTATCAGGGAAACCCTCCGTATCTATGCCCCATGTAAGTCCAAAACCCCCCTATTATCCCACTACGTTCTGAGCCCACCGGTTACTAATTTTACAAAGCGACGTCTCACCATCGCCAGGCGGGTACTGACTTGACGATCGATGGCGTGTTCGTACCCAAGGGCACAATTTTCGACATCGTCCCCGCCGTGCCTATGCTCAACCCGACAATCTGGGGCGAGGACGCAACCGTGCACGATCCTACACGGTGGGACAGACTAACACCCGATCAGAGCTCTCCGTACGCCTTCGAGGCCTTCTCTAACGGTCCGCGCATGTGCATCGGAAAGAGCTACGCCATGACGGAGATGAAGATCATGCTGGTCGACCTGATCCGCCGGTTTCGGTTCCTGAAGGTGGAGAAGCCCTTCACTATCGAGAACCCGGGGTTCGCGTTGAGGCCAAACGGGCTGGAAGTCAGCCTGGAGAGGATCGAGGCATAGAGCTGGTGCATTCATTGAGTGGATACATGTGGCTATAATGTAGATATTTCTTTGTGTTTATGGTTCGCGCTAATATTTAATGAAGCGGAAGTGTTCAGCTGAACAGTTTCATTTACCAAAAATCCCCCCATGCATAATAGTAACCATGGACTTTCACGAGATTTGTGTGTATATTGCTTAGAGATAGAATGGCAGTGACTTTGTGCACAGACAAATTCAGCGCATAGATAGGATACGTCGAGCGATACCAGCGAGTATACATAGTCTGTAAGAAATTTAGTATTGTGAGTTGACAACGAACGATGATCCCCTTCCTATAGTAGGCATTAGTATACAGCTGCAGGGATATGCAAATAAGGTTCGATTCCCACTTTGGGTTGCCAATATCTCCAGCTTCGGTGAGCGCAAGCCCTTGGCGCAAAGCTCGGCCATCCTCGTCCGTAGCCTTTCACTCATGCATACTCCCCCAGTTCATCGTTCGACACGTCAAACGCAACCATTGGAGCTCGCCGATTATAGACTTGTCTTAACTCGTTTATCAATCCCCACCATTGCATGATGTTGTGGAGTTCAATAGTGTCGCATCCAACAGTACAACATACATATAACAGAATTGACGGGCATACGAAATTTGCAAAGGAGAAGGTTGGTACCGAAAAAGAAGGTTACATGCCGATGCTGTCAAAGGTTACCGGTCCGTGGAGTAGATCCAGGGGGGCCGGGGGGCACAATGCCGGCTCGAGGATCTAGCTAATAACACGAACTAGGCCCCTATAATTACAGACACATATCAAACACCTAAGCTAGGTTAGTTTCGTAGCTTGTTGCAACTCTGTAATGTGATATGTAATATGTAATTGGCTATAGGTTAGTGAGTGCCCTGGACTCTCTCCCTTCTAGTATAGAACAGAAACTTAGGCTCTTCTGGATACGAAGCTCTCTGCTCAGTCTCGGAACTGGCTCCGCCAGCGTAACCTCAACACACAAGTGGTTAAGGATTGCACTGCGCCGCAGAGTGGAGTACCAGACTCCTGAGAGATAAGCTCAGTTCTCTCTCCACCACTCACTACCCTATAAAACAAAGATCGGCTACCGTTGATTGTTCGGGACCGTTTGAGCCCTTGTGCCAAGTTAAGGCCTTCCCATATGTGGACAGCTGCGCAAAGCCTCCCGGTAGCCCGCGCCTTTATTCTATGTTCCGTTAGCGTCTTGGAAGGGGAGCATATTCCGTATTATACTCCGTACACTCAGCTTATACGGAATACTGAGGCCAACAACATACGGTTCTACCAAGATGCGAAAACTTTTGAATTCAGAACTGCTAGTCATAACATGCAGGTTACATGTCTCTCGCGATATCGCCTTCCCAGATCCACCATGTCATACCTTTAATTTATTGCGCTACGTCTCCCTTTGCGGTTTCTGGTGTTATTTCTAGACAATTGTCGTCGCACATTGTTCTCCCCAGAGACTCGACAGGAGTCTTGGATATTCTAGAAAGAAAAAAGGGGCCATCAACCAGCAGGTTGGTTCGCAACTATATGTGTGTCGGCATATGACATATATGAACACCGCCCCTCTTCCCCATATGTATTGCCATGGTACGGTATACCCCCACATGATACAGGATGAGTAAAATTGGTATGATAATGAATAGTTAAGACATGAACCCCATTCCTAGGGCTCATGACATCCCATCAAAGCATATCCGCTCTCGGAGGCAACCCGAGACCGAGATGTGTACTTAGATTGTCAAGCACTGACACTCCATGCCTAAGCGTGTCAGAGAAAGACGCGCCATCTAGGGGCATGGCTCACGATTGGTTGTTAGGTTATGTAGGTAGTGTTTTTTATTCATCAAGTCTAAAATGACTAAGCGGGATGTGCATAGTCTCTAATGTAACATCGAAGCCCTCGTATGGGCAATCGCCTAGGTATACTTAGTGCACCTGTAATAACGACTCTAAATATTGCGGTGAAAAGTTTCAATAAGTTATGGCTAATAATCCTATTTGATTCAGACGCTAACTTGAATTGTCAGGGGTTCTAGACGGAGCGCTATACAAAGCACAAGACAGTAGAGAATTAAGAATCAATATTGATGTTCAATGGGTCTTCTGATAAACCGTATTTTGACGAGATTACCATGCGCCGTGACATCAGTGTCTTCTCTGGAAATACGGGGTACCACCTAGGCATAAGACAGCGAATTCTATAGGGAACAAACAGGTCTACAATAAGTGGCCAAGATAATAATGCCTATGTTAATACCTACTTAATGCTTGTCGATGCGACTTGTGCAAGTCTGGTCGTGCTCTTGGAAAATTTTACCCGAGCTCCGCTTCTTCTAGGCTGGCATGGGTATGTTATGGTCTTTATTCGACGCTCATTAATCCGTACAACTGGGGACATAAATTACAATACCAAGATCACGTCACATCTGTCAAGACGCCTCGCTACACTGCTATCACTATCTTGGAAAACGTCCCCAGATTCCACAAACCTGCAGAGCAGCTTGATTCTGTAAGAGAAATCATCGGTTGAGTTTCTTTATCGCGTGTTCATTCAATGCGCGTCAAGTTGTACCTAAAGTTTTCGACCCTTCCCTCCCGTTCTAGGCTTTGTGTGGTTCTCTTTGTGTTAGCTTGACCGTATGATCTAGAAACGCGATATGTATACCCCGGGCCTTAGGTAAGCTAATAAGTAAACAAATAAGATTTGTCCCAAACGGGAGGAATTATTCACCGAGCCGGTGGCATCATAAAGACCAATAGCCTCCGCCTATGAGCCCTTTTGACCGGCCCGGAATAACTGCTGTTGTGCTTTGACTCCCTCGGGACGTGAACGACTTTTCGCACTATGTGGAATAATGCAAAGCTGTAGTGACTTGGAGGCCGCGGCATCCGTAGTCATCTTGGTTTCCCCAGGAATGTCGTGACCGACCAATATGTGTTGTATCAGGGACAGATTGCAAATATGATATGTAATCTTCAAGGCGGTGACTGAGATAGGTTAATTCCAGAGCATTACGGCCTCCGTTTTCATGGCCTTAAACTCTTCCTCTCCACCCATCTGGACATACTGGTGGATATTTTTCACCGCGGGATCCATTTCGAATATAACGATTGTTGCTGGCGTGCCAGGAGAAATATTGTAATACGTATACCGCATGTGAGCAGTCATTCAACGAATCTGCCTAGTGGCTAGTCACTGTGAACTTTTAAGTACGAAGTATAAACAGCTTTGAAGTCTCCTTTCTCAATGGCCAGCAACGGACTTTCGCCTCTTTGCTACCTACAGAATTCTTCTTAACGAAATTCTGAAGATCAAGGCGAGGCAGCCAAGACCCAGTCTATGCCAGGCGATTCAGATTCATGTTCTGATAACTCGGAGCATTTTCAGACTAATTGGGATTGGTATTATGATCTCCTGAATAACTGGGGAACATGTTATGACGTTTTCGGGCCTCGAATTACATAGGCATAAACGAGTGGTTCGATGACTAACATATTAAATGGTACAAAATGAAGTTGATACTGTCCTAAGCTCACTTTTTGTTAGTCTGAGGCTATAAATAGCCTCTTGAGGTGCGCACGAGACTCGCCGCTTAGGCTGTAATTCAGGGTGCCGGGATGTTCCATGTACAAAGTTCATGTGCTAGTAGAGACATGATGACTTACCTCTCTTATGTAAGTCAAAATAATGCTGGAGTACTTATCAAGGTAGAGAACGAGATTTAGACATTCCAGCGTATAATGATGACGGTATGAAAGTGTTCCCTCGCCGACTACAACACCAGCAGGATGGGATAAGATGTCTTAATAGACTGATTGCTTATCAACCCTTTAGTAAAAGTCGGTATCTTTTGGTCGTATACGCATTGACGTCGCGCATGAGGTCAATTCTCATACTTAGGGGCCCGACATATCATCGCTTGAAAGTCCGGGAATAGATGCAAACGGTAGGATAGACATCGCAAAGTGGGCTTCTTGTCACGCCCTACAGAAAGGAGGAAGGGCAATGAGGCTAGGAACTATATTCTACCCATTTCTCTGATTTCTACTTTGTTGAATAGATTTCTGCACCTTCTGCACTTGATCATGGGTACGAGTGCGGTGGATGACACAATTATGGAGTATGTCATACGCATTGTATTAGGTAGATAGGCTTGAGCTTGATTTCCCGTGTAGCAATGGTGATCACTAAGACAGAAATTTAAATTATCTCGCGTAAAGACACTATTTAGATCAAATCACGTATAGTGAGGTGTGATGAACCAATAATCAAAATATTTCTATTACGGGTTATAGTAAGTTTTAGTATTTGAATGCTTAATCACCGCAAAAAAGAAACTGGTAATGATCTCAGTGTATACTACAGGTTCAATTGTCCTTCGATCTGCGTAGATGATAAAAGACATTAATGTTGGAAATCCTCTGGCCGCCTTGACAGTTTCAACTTGCACAAAATGCCCATGTGCCCAACTAAGATTATACTACGATGCTAATTCCCAGATTCAAACAGTATTTTTTTGTGCATACCGTCTACTCATTGTGTTATATATTGGTCAATATAACTCAGTCAAAGGACCAGATCGTGCAAGGATAAGATCACTCACTCCCTAAATAAATGTGAGGGGTAGCTGGAAAATACAACATCAAAGCCGCCGTTATTAAGCAATCCCAGATACAAAACATTACACAGCCTGCCTCACACCGTTGGATGTATTTCAGATTCTTCCGCAAGCCTCTCGATAGACTTAACAGGCTTCTTGAAATCTAGTGCCTCAAACTTCATGAGACACGCGGCAACGAAACAAACGGCACCTGACGCAAGGAGAAGGTAAAATATCCTCACAATAACCTCAGTTATGGCCTGCACAGCAAGGCCTAGAACCTCGGGGCTAGCCTCTGAGAGGATAGGGGAGCTCGTACCAGACAGAAGTTCACGAAACTCATGGTCTGTAAAGTCCACGAAGGTGATGGCGCTCTTCAGGAACTGTAGCCCGACATTCTGGTACACCGTTCCCGCTATTGAGAGTGCGAAGGCTACACCCCCGAGCTGTGACATATTGTGTATGGCCGCCACATCAAATCGGTCTTGGGTGTCTGATAGAATCGCCGAACCAATCGGGATGGTCAATTGCCCGGTGATTCCAACAGCAACACCAACGATGGCTTGAAAACCCATGACTGCTGCCTCGGACGTTTCGGTCGTGATCGTATGGAAGAGGCCACCCCCAACTAGGAGGCAGACTGCGCCGATGATGAAGAATGGCATGTAGAAACGAACGACCGGGAGCAGGCCGCCGGCGAGGAGGATCGTAAATATGAACAGACAAATAAAAGGTAGTATGCGGACTGCAGCATCAAGCGGGCCGCGCCCGTGGGCGAACGCGTAATAAAGCGGGAGGTAGTACAGACACACCCCGTACGCCATGGAGCCACAAAAGCTGCAGATAGCTGCTAGGAGGATCGTGCGGTTCTTGAGAACCAGACATGGGAATATCCGGCGCTCGGGCGTAGTACCGATACAGAACGTCTGCTGCACGACATACGCCACGGCAACGACGGCGAACACGGTCCATATCGCGATGGTCGAGCCCGAATCCCACGCCCAGGTACCGCCTGAAAAGATGCACGCAGACCCGAAGAGGAGGAAAGTGCCGATGTGTAGGAGACAACCGACCCAGTCGGTTTCCTTCACGTGTGTCCAGAGCGGCTTACTCGATGGCGCGCGGTAGCTGGGCAGACAGGTCATCTGGATTATCAGGGCAATGCCGAGAAGCGGCAGTGCAAAATAGAACGCCCATCGCCAGGTCGCGTGCTCGTTGTCCGCAAATGCACCCCCTATCATATATCGTCAATACCGTGTGCACGCAATAATGGTAGCTTTGAGGCTTGAACGTACCGATAATAGGGCCTGTGATCAGGCCAATGGCAAAGAATCCACCGACCGCGGCTTGCACGAGGGCGAGTTCGTGAGGATGCGCCAACAAGGTATTGAAGCTTAGGATGCTGATGCTCTAGTAAGTAAACTGACTTCATGTCCCTCTATGGAAGGGAAGAGAAAAGGGGGGGGAGAGTGGGGAACGTTACCTACCCTTGGTAGACCACACTCGATCCTATAGCCATCAAAGCACGACCTGCAATAACGCAGTTCAAGTTAGGGGCGGCCCCGGCAAGCACTGTCCCAGCAATGGTGAGGACCATAGAGGCGAAGGCAAGGACCTTGAAATCGTAGAACTGGTAGAGCCTGCGGGCCAGCGGGATCGTAGCTACATTGCATATCGAATAGCCGAGGGCGACCCAGGGCAGGATCTCAATATGCCCAAAAGCGTCGTATATAGGTGCCTGTACATTGGCGACATTGCTAACGTCGTACCCTTGACAACAGTTGTTAGCATTGTCTGGTGGTAACAGCGTTATCGAGTGGGGTCGATATACCGTTGATCAGCGATAGCAAGTTATTCGCAAGAAGAAGCGCCTTCCATCTCCATGCAGGGATGTTATCTCTGGGGTGATCTTTGATTTGGATAGTTTCCTTGAACTCGATTTCGCGTTTTTCATCACGTCCGCCTATGTCGGCATATTGGCCCGAGGAGACTGATGTCGATGACGTATCCGGGAATGGTCGAAGAAGTTCGTTGGTGCTATGAGTGGGTTTCTCGGAGAGATTCCCCCCCTGGGTAGTGGTGTCTGACATAATGTGACGGTACTGCTTGCTTTGATCATGTTCTGTAGGCACAGAAACTACTTTGCTTATCGGTGTTTGTGAGGTTTGCATATTCCCATTCGATGCGGTTTCTATAGCTGAGTTGACATTGCCCCGTCCACCCGGTTGGTTTGAGGAATAAGCTTGATTATTCTGGTAAACCCTGTTGTTTATATCAGTATAGGTTGCTTGTTGTTTCGAGCTAATGCTCTTAACATTTCGATACCTCGAAAATGTGGGTTAATTTAAAACAGAAACATGGGTATTGTGCTGGCTTCCAATTTGATTCATTGAGTTGAGACATTGTTGGCTCCTATCCGCTGTAAGGGAAGGGGAATTGGCCGAGTTTGCTGACCTTATGGCTTCGTTTTTTTGGTACAAAGCTGTATGCGTTGACGGAGACAACGGTTTAGCTTGAAAGCTCCCTCCATCTATAGAGAGGTTTGACTTCGATGTCTCCTGCTCGACGCCAATAGGCGAAACTTCTTCTTGATTTGAATCGAGTATCGCCATCTTCAGTCGCTAGTTTTATGTGCACTCGCGTTTCCGAATACTCGAGCGCGGATAATCTCAATCAAGAGAGGAAAATGAAGGGAAGACAGAAGAGAGCGGAGTGAACTCAGAGCATTATACAATGTAGGAAATACCCTACTCGGGAAGATAGCAAGTCAACTATCAGGATGGCATTATTGTGACAACTGGTTTTGTAAGACTTAATATGGCTCCACGTGGTGCTGTGCCGCGCTTACCAGCTTCGTAGCTACATTGGAGAGTCTAATAATACAAATAATCCTAAATCTAGAAATAGTATCCAATTGACTCTGTCTGGTAGGCTTACCGTGCCGTCATGTACGTTATAAAGCTGTGCTGTACTCATCAAGGCTTCAATTGGATGGGATGAGTAGGCCACATGCGGACTATCCTATCTGTTCCCACGTATCCGCCAGTCTAACCAACAATTAATTTATTTGACGGAATATGTAAAGAAGCGGCGGGTTTTGGGGGCCTAAAACGGCTGCAAATGGAAAATTTAGATAAAACACTTCCAGTAAACCTCGAGGATGCGGACAGATAGTTCTCTATGGTTATAAAATATGATTATACCGCTGGGGTAGGTATAGTATGCATATCCTAGCGCCATGTAAGTAAGAAACGCCTTCAAAGCCACAAGCTGTTGGTGGCTAAGCCTATAGCTAGCGATCCTGGCTCGGGATATTTCCCCCTTCGGGTCTATCGAACTCAGCCCAGACATAGTTATCTCAACACGATATTCTATTCTAGATCAATTTCTAGACACCCAATTCGCTAGATGTTGGCTATTATGTGCAACATTGGCACCCTATCTTTTTTTCCTAGCGGCATTTTTCGAAGTCCGATGTTCAACAGATACGATTTCCGTTAGTTTAGCCATGCTGTCAAGTGATATTATAGACCCTGCTGCGAATTACTATGATTAGTGCCAGACAATTACGCCCTATCGGCATTTCTATCAGATGATTTTGCAATAATGGATTTCAGACCAAGCTTTTCAGCCGCATCTCAGTCTAGTGATACATTAAGAGCGGATGTTAATGATCAGATCTGGACCACGTATACTAACATTTTAATGATAAGCTGTGCGACCCTAGCCTATTCAATTCTGTTTCCGCATGGACAGTTGAGTAGAGCTTAATAGATGAACCTCGATGCAACCCAAGCCCAGATCACTCCTGTCTATGCCTACGATGAGTAGGGTTCGTCGGAACAGAGAAGCAATCAATGCCTAGGTGGGAGCAGACGCCGAAGGGTCTCGCCACACGGCGCGATACCAATACAACAATAGCAAACCCAAGCTATGAACGTTGCCGGACGACGAACCGTAACTTTCCAGCGGGGAATATATCACGCCAATGTGGAATTCAGACGACATAGAGGCAATCACATCTTCTTCGGTCCCTCCAATACGACAGAAAATCCCCCGTGGAACGAGACACCCTGCGTCGGGCTCTCCTTCAGCCACCCGAACTGAGACATAGAGCGTTTTTCCTATACCGGTACTACTGATGACGAGGGTACCCAAACTTTCATCTTAGGAATCATGCAAATAACCAGTCAGCGACATGAAACATTCATGGCAATGAGTGGTACAAATGTGATAATGCAAGTGAAGTAAGATTCGATACAGACATGGGCTTATAACGCGACGCACAAGTGTGGTCTTACTATTCAGATCTGAGGTACGTTTCATAGCCGTGAGCTTAAAAAAGTCTCACTGACCCTTACAGCATAAACTTCCGAGTAGTGGTAAGCACAGAGCTTAATATCGAATGCGAGGGGGATAGCTACCATGCGGCAGATTCAGTCGTGAAGGAATCACTGACTGAGCCTATCGAGCTCACCCCTAATGTTGCCCCTGACGACGTGAACATGCCCGGATGATTCGCAAACCCTTTGTCGCTGTCCTGGGAAGTGACTAGCTCTACGTGGAACGAGATATATCCAGGCTCGAAAAATATACCTGGCAACGTAACAGTGTTTATGCGGAATCTCGCGAATGAATTTAAGTTGGCCTGTGAAGCATAAGGAGAGGAACTCAATGCTAAGGGGAGCGACGATCAGGAGTGATGGTCGGGTTGTGCGCTTGCTGAAACCCCATCGATAATTACACATTCACGACGAACATCCAGTTCAATCCGTTAACTCACCACTTTGCTACTAGGCAGATGTGGTACTGTAACGGTCAACGCAAAGAGATTCCGTACGTATCCCGTCCTCATCGAAGATGAACATCTCTTGCTACAACTAGATTATTAACGCAAAACAACCTCCCCCAATAAACTAGAGTTAAGATCATTGGCGACTGGGCTCTCGACACTTCGCTAGCTTGCCCTTGGGCTAATAGCACATATGGGAACGTGCGAGCGGGCCGCTGGTACGAGAGTGCAGGAACTACGGTGCCGGAGACTCCTTCTCGAGCCAGTAGGTACGGAACAAGTAGAGCGACTGAAACTATATAACGACATTAAACTCTCTATGTATTTAATAGTGCTGTTTTCATCTAACTCCGAAGAAATACGAATGTAGACCCGCCACATCTCCCATAGTACATAGATATATACTTCAATACCTGATCACTCCTATTGTATCTCCGAGTGAATAGTTCGCACGCCGTCAGAGGTGTATACCTTGGCCTAGGAGTTGATATTCGGTATCATGAAGAGCCTTACGCTTAGCATTTGTGTGAGCGTAGGTGCCGGTAGTGCCTCTAGAGTTCGGCAAAAAACTACCAGCTGAGCTAAGTCTGACCGGGACGGGATGACGAGGGTATAGTTGTGTAAATAGATCCGGCAACTGTTTTCAATTCAATAAGATTTGTATTCCTGACCTTTCTCTCCTAATCAACCAAACGCCCCTCACGCCCAAGACCGACGGACCAATCAACCCAATCACCCGACCCTATATTCAGACATTCATCTTCTTTATTCCAAGGCCACAGAAAGCACCAACCTGCTTATTTAACATCAAGCTCCTATCATCTCTCTCCTTTCTTCCAATTAATCTTCACACCCTCTCTCTCTCTCCCTCTCTCTCCCCCTTCCATCATCCTACTCAAAACTCCCACCCCCAAACAGCCCCCCGACGACCTTCCCCCGCCCCTCGGCCCCCTTCCACTTCTTCTCCTCGCGCCTCCTCTCCGCCTCGGCCACCTTGGCCCTGCGCTCGTTCTCGCGCGCGAAGTAGTTCACGCCCGAGCGCTTGCCCGCGTTCTTCTTGAGCTTTCCGCCGTCGTCCCTGATCGTCAAGTTTCCCCCTGCTCCGGCCCCTGATGACGCCTGGCCGCCGCCGCCGTTGGAGGTACCGGGCGCGGACGACGAGGACGACGAAGAGTTCGAGATGAGCGAGTTCGTAGTCGCGCGCCTCAGTAACGCGGGGACCTTGAAGCCGCCGGGTCCTGAGACCGAGGGCGCGGCGAACGCCAGCCGCGAGGTCGTCGTTGTGCCGCGCGACGATGAGTTGTTTCGCTTGAGCGAGATGCGGTCGACGACCGCGACATTTTTGGTGTCGCGGCCGGCGGTTGCGGTTGCGGTCCGGGAGTAGCGGTTCTCTTTGTCCGAAGATGCCGAAGTAGATGGGCGCTCCTCCTCGCTGTCTGACCCGACCTCCGTCGCTGGGATGATGGAGGCATCGGGTTCCTCCAGGAGGCTGGAGACCGATCTCCGCACCTCTGAGAGCGACGTTGGGCGCGTGCCTTCTTTGGTGCGGCGCGCGTTCGGAGCCGGACGTCCTGCGTGGTCATCCGTGCGCGTGCGTTTGCGACTGAGGTTTGTAGGCTGGCTATCGGGAATCGCTTCGTGCTGGCCTTCCGAACCTTGATCCTGAGGTTCGCTCTCGCTACCGGCTCTCGGGGGAGCAGACTCAGCGAAGTTGTCTCCAAAGTCCCACTCATCATCGCTGTTCCTGTCCTCAATACTCTTGAGGAAGGCAGCATTGCGCGGGTTCTCAGCAATCTTGCCAATACGCTCGTCTGCTAACAGGGCTTTCTGCATCTTGGCAAACTGGCGGCGTTTCATGCGGCGTCTTGCTTCGCCTCCATCATCTGAATCAGAAAGGTCAATGTCATTGTTCCCGCCTCCACCACGGCGCCGCTTGCGCAACATGCCAGTCGTGATGTCTCGGAAGAGCTTGTCGACCTGTGCGGCGTCTGCAGCACGCTCGCGGTCCCTAGGACAGTTAGCTTCAAATGGCCTTCACCTTGCAACATCTATTCAGGAGGGGATCGACTCACGCAAAGAAACCAGCCAGTTTTGCCTCATCGATGTCGTTTCCGGCGGCATCGTCAATCATCTCCTTGACGAGCTCTTCGTCCTCTTCGCTCGAATCCTCCCCGTCTGCTCCACCTAGACCAGCATACTCGTCTTCGGACTCTTCAGCTTGTTCCTCGATCATTTCATTTGCCTTGCTCTTTTTCTTGTCGAATTTCTCCTGCATGCGCTTCTTTCTCCTAGCTGCTTTCTCCATCAGCCTGAAAGCACTAGTTGAAGTATTGGCACTCTCCACTTCAGCAGGTCCAGCGGCAACACGTGTAGCGCTGGGACTCGTTGGAATATCTGTCGGAGGCAAGCTCGAGATCGAGAGCGAAGCCTGTCCTCTTCGTCTAAGCTTACCCCTTTTCCTAACCAGCGGAGAGTCCTGGACATTTTCGTGATCAGGGGTACCCTCAAGTAACACAGTATCTACTGTTGATTGCGGAGCGTCGATAAATCGCTGCTTGAGGGGAGAGAAGTCCTGGAAGCCACCATCTTGGGTAGGCTCAATGAACTCCGACATTTGGGTACTATCCATCTGCATGAAGCTATCAAATCCATGGACCTGTGACTGCGAGAAATGAAGTTGTACGCCTTGGGTTTGGGTGTCCCGTGCTAGGGTATTGGCTCCCTGAGTAGGCTGACTATCAAGGACCATATCATTGTTCTGGGACTGACCAACCGTGGCTGAGAATTGGGAACCAGGGAATTGGTCGAGACTGGGCATGAATTCTTGGGGCGATGCGCCAGGAGATCCGGCTTGACTATCGTCCATTGTTCCCGCGAATATTTGGGTGAGCCCCAAACCTGCAGGACCTGAGGCTGGGACGGGGAGTCCAGGTATGAAGGGTTTCGTGGCCGACCGCAAGACTGAAGTAGGAGCTTTGGGAGAGCCTGATCCGGGTGCGGAAGGTGACCTAGGATGCGTAGTCCTGGGCTTTGGTGTAGCCTGCACTTCATCATCTTCGTCATCCGAGACTATGTGGGTATGCTTCTTTTGGCGGCGGGATTTGATGGCTGGTAACGGGTTGACCTCATCATCGGTGATACTATCTATATCGGCCGTTGGTGTTTGCTCTTCTTCCGTCTCGTCATCTTCTTCCGCTTCCTCTACGAGCATGGGGTTCGCAGTCGATTTGTCCTCTTCATCAGCTTCTTCACCAGACTCCTCAACGTTTTCTTCGTCTTCTTCTTCCGAGCCAGAGAACTCAATTTCGGAAGGTTCATCCTCCGCATTTCCCCCGAAGCTGTCATCGTCACTGTCGTCCCAAGCTAGGGGATCGGTTTCACCGTTTTCCTTCCTCTCCTTTCGGGCTTTCTTTGCATCTTCGCGTTCTTTCTGCATGAGTTCTTCAGCCTCCTGGCGTGCCCGAGCAACAATATCCTCAACCTGTTCTCGCTCTCGCTCGCGTTCTTCCGCAGTCTGGACGACAACGCCTTTTGAGCGAAGAAACTCGAGGCGGCGCTCGCGCTCGAGTTTAGCTTGAGCTCTGGCGCGTTGCTGTAGTGTCATCTGAAGCTCTCCAGGAGTCATGGATGACTTGACGTTACGATTTCGTGAAGATCCCTTAGGGGGTGATGAGAGCTGCGCAAGGCGCCGCAAGACATTTAAAGACCTGGATTCCTGATCTTTCTGCTCAGGCAATCGGTCAAAGACCGAATCGAGCCTGCCCCTCTTTGAATTGGTGACTTCGAGCTCATCATCAGAGTCAATAGAGATTAAGTTTGCCTGTACTGGAGGCAGTTTTACTCTGACCTGTCGCTTCGGTTTCGTGACATCAGGCTTCTTAGCCTCGGTAGGATTGCTTGCGCTTTCGGGCTCTTTACCTTTGCCCTTGTCTTGTGCCTTGGAGTGTACCATAGCAGCTACTAGGTCGGATAGATCCTCGTTCTCATCCTCTTCAGCTATGTTAGAGATCTGATCTTCAACAGAAGGTATAGCTCCAGATACAGCAGGAGGGCTTGAGATGGTTTTCAGAACATTAGGTGGGGAGCTTGGTGGCGTCCCAGAATCACCCATCTCAACATCTGTCTGATGGTTTGACCCCGGTGTCGTAGGGCGGCTTGAGCTAGGCAATTTTCCCTCTTTCGAGGCGTCTTTAGTCTTAAAGTTGAATCGCTCGAAAAGAGAGGCTTTCGTAATCTTCTTCTTTGTCTTTACTTCGTGCGCAAGCTGTAAACTCCGACTCAGTCGCTGTGTCTCACGATTCATCTCCTCGAGAGCCTTCTTGCTCGCCTTGCGTGATGGGCGTGAAACTTCCTGCGTGAGCTTGCGGCCGCCATCGTCATCTGTAATGTCCGAGACGTCATCGTCATCATCATCAGCACCCGAGTCGGCGGGCATCTGATCTGCCATTCGTTGAGCGCGCTCCTCTCGCTTGCGTTCTTCCGCGGCCTCTTTCTCAAGTCTTTCTTGTCGTTTCCTAGCCACTAAGGCATTAAAGCGCTCACTTTTGCTCAGGTCTGCGGGGAGCTCTTCATCTGTGTCGGAACCTGCGGCAGAGCGCCTCGGCGCGACGGTCTTTTGGGGTGATGGTGAAACAAACAATCCGGGTGAAGACGGACTATTGGCTTCTGGTGCGGCTTCTGGTGTCGCACTGCGGGCTTTTCTAGCTAATCTTCTCCGAGGCTGGGTATGGATATCTCCATCCTCGTCTTCGTCATCTGTCCTAGCCGTATCCTCTTTCCCCTGATTGCTGTGTTCTGATGTTGTACGTATCGACAGATTACCCGATGACTTCGATGTGTCGGTGCCTTTTGCATAGTTAGAGTGCATACGCGCAGCTATTCTGCCTCGAGGCCGGACAATCTCTTCCTCTTCCTCCTCTTCCTTGTCGTCATCGTCATCCGAGTTTTGGGTTGGGGGTGCTGGATCGTTCGTCTCCCTGTTCTTCTCGATCGACTTGAATAATGTCTTCGTATCAATTGGGCCTGCAACTTCATCATCGGAATCTTGGTTGTCTACCGCCTCTAGCAGAGCCCTGATTTTGGACCGTGGTGTCAATTGGGGCGACGTGGGTGCGGACACGCCCTCGGCGGGAGAAGACGCGCGCGTGGATGCCATACTGGGTACTGATGCTGTGTATTATGTGTTGTTATATTAGGTATGATGTCAGGAGAACATGATACACAGAAATCAGTGATATACTAGTCGTTGGTTGAGTGTAGGCACGAATTGCGGTATAGGTATAAGATGGCAAGTAAAAGCTGGGTGTAAGTGGTGGGGGGCATGGTTTAAGCACAAGCCGCAACGCGCTTTGTAAACGCGGTACGGGTAAGTAACGCGTCGAGCTGCTGCAGCTGTCCGATTATGGAACCCCACAAGGAACGTCATTCGCTACGCAGAACCAGCCAACTGCGATTAGTCATCTTATACATGCAGCATGTACAGATCCGTACTTTTGCTAGACTTAAATATTTTCTCCTTTTTTTTCTTGACCAGTAACCGTCATTCTTCGTCCAGGTCAACATATGAGCACCCATAGACACTTGTAGGTGAGAATATATCGAACAATGTATTTTAGATGTACAAATGCTACAAAGGGGTATCGCTAGCAAAAAAAAGAAAAAGCAAAAAAAAAAAGCAGCAAATCCATGCTGTAAGATAATCCAACAAACGCCCCACGTCCTGTGTCTCTTTTTCGTGTCTATCAATATACAATGCAGTCATCTCTCCTTTTTTTTCTTTTCTTTAAGCTGTTACGAGACTCGAATGAGTACCCCATTCCGACAAAATCATCGTACCAGTGGAGTATGTCGATGAAGCGTCAGAATTAGTAGGGGGTTCAGTTTCGGTAGCAGCTGCGTGCCATACCAAATTTTGGCTTAGCTGGTGAACTGTGAACTTCGTAAGGCCAGCGTCCATCCTAGGAACCCGTCGCCAAACACGAATCCAACACACTGTTCAGCTCGGTCATGTCTTGAGAACCTGTACCTTCCCAAACAGATGGCTCCTCGTCAATATCCATAGCATCCGGATAGGCGTTTCCATTGGTATAGGCATGAGAAGAGCCACCATTAATACCGTTTTTGTCGACTTCTTCCAGACCAATCGGTTTGTGGCCGGGCAACCAAGTATAGTTGTTGTAATTATCCAGCTCGCCATCCTTGTAGGCATTCAGGATTACTGTCCTAGTCGTTGGGTGTGAGCCTACGCCACAATCACCGATCTCAAGTGCGAGACGGAGATCGGCCATGCTCAGTGGCGGCCGCTCGTTTGCTGCTTTCGCCTCAACAGGTAATAGACCACTCTTATCTCGAGTTAATTCGCCCCTAGAGAACGCCAACTCCTCTTTCTTTAGCTGCCGGCGGTATTTGTGTGTCTGAATCCAGGCGGCGCCGGAGCCAAATCCAGCAGCCCCAGAGTCACCCGGGCCATTGCTTCTCGTCCTGCTGAAAACTACCGTAAGGAATTCCTTGATAGCATGTTCGGTAGCGACTGTTAAGAACTGGGCCGCATCAGGAGCATGGCCGTTGACGAGGCCTTCCTCGTAACAAATAGGTAGCATTCTTCCTTCGATACTCGCCGTATCTGGAAATTCGCCCGACTCTGCGGCCAAGGGCTGCGCGAATCTCTTTCGTATCTCAAGGTCCCAATCTAGATAACTTAGCACACAGACCCGGAAGGCAGCTGATCAACGGAGGGGACTGCAACATACTCATCTTATTCAGGCCACTAGCGCTCGGAGGTATATCGGGAACGCGCGCGGTCCTTGCTCTGTGGTGTTCCGTGAACATATTCGTCACGGACTCGAACGGGTGGAGCTACACACAAAATTGATTAGTCAAGACCAGATCCCAGAGAGGCGTTCTTGTTTTACTAACATCATTCTGGGCCAAATCCTTGATGCGCCTCCTATCCCGACTCGGGAGCTGCATGATCTCGGCCTTTAACCTTCTCTCGGCGGCATCGCCAGTGACGGGCTTGGCGCCGACATTGGTAGCGGGCTTGTCATTAGCAGATACCCATGGTGCAAGGCCTTGGTCGGGCATTTCTCTCGTCAGGTTCGCCAAGACGGCAGCCAGGAGGCGGTTGTGCAGATGAACCTTCTCGCCATTGGGGGAAGCTAATATCGGGTCGATGCGGTCTGTATATTCTGTCTGATTCAAGCGGCCTGGGAGGTGTCAGCCGGGCCATGGCCAGTAAGGGGTATCGACTGCATGTTGGCTAACCTAATATAAATTTCGTAGTAGCGTCTTTGTACGAGTTGAACTGTTCGTTTCCGATGGCGGACTTCAGGGCGGTATATAGAGGTTCTAGTTCTATTCTAGCAGGGACGATCTGGCTGGTCTTGGTGATCTTCTGGGATGTCGGGGCAGAGACGGTTATTGATTTCAGAACGGGGGTCGAAAGGCTGATGGAAGGGCGGCTCAGAGCCGCAGGATCTATGTCGGGCATGGTGAACAAGCTCGGGGCCGGCGCGCGGCGTGGCAATGGGTCGGGGTTCAGATGAATGTGGCGCGAGTCGGGAGGTGGTGATGCGTCGTGATGCGGGCGGAAGCGCGAGCCCGGGAGAGCTTTGGGTGGTCGGTGTCGCGCGCGGGCTACAGGCACAGCGCAGCGCGAAAACAGGGTTCAAAATCCATTCATCGGGTGCGTAAGGTTGATGCGATCAGGATGGGTGGTTTTTAGAGATGGATGAGACTTCTAAGGTGTTGATACGCGATGGAAAATATCTCGTCTTTTTTGCTAGCGACAGAGCGGAAGGGTTGAGATGTCGTTCATGTTGGAAGTCAGCTTTGACCGGGGGGTGCCAGCGTTGCTTAGGTACGCTGGGTTATAAGTTCTCATTACTTAAATAAGGGTGTGGTCAGGCGGTAAAATAAGGTATTTGGTACATTTTGTCCGCACCAGTTTCGCTAGGAACGTTCCCTAATTTAGCGCATATCTACTCTACACAGTCTCCAAGACCGAGGTGCATCACTCTTGGGAAGATAGAAGTTACATCAAATACCTATCATATGACAAAATTACTTTGTATGGTTATTTAGGTCAATTAATCACCCGAGAATGACTACTACCTAAGGTATAAATTCATGGAGGTGGCATGTTACCTACCTAGGTACGTCTGATAACACCGACGGTAAACGGAGTAATGTGTAAGTGACGACGTAATATACAGGTAACATGTGGTGGGGCTAAGTCGTTACCGCATACCTACCTAATTTAGTAGGTAGGTAATGGACCTTGACGCAGCTTGGGTAACGGACTCGGTCGTCTCGCTACCTTAGGTACCTAACCACCCCGCTAAGAAGGTTAACTTTTTAGGTGATGTCCCGCACTCGCGCTGATTCGAGGCGCGTCGCGTCCCGATTGGTGTTACCAACCAGCCCGAAGCAAAACCTCAACCTCGCTCCCATTTGATATCTGATTGCTCTACATACCATACCGCCTAGCAAGATGCCACAATGTCTGGATCGGCCCAAGACCGGAACAAGCGGGTTACCCTCAGCATCAACCGCCTCATTTCGCAAATAATCCCCGACGACCCGCATCTCGACGAAGAGCAACACCAGCAGAGACACGACCTATTCTTCCAGGAAGTCAAGCAACAGCTAGAAACGTAAGGCCGATTCCACACCACGAGAGGGTGAACTTTTGTGTACTAAATTCTCTCCGTTGCGCCGCTATAGCCCACGCCCGCCTCCCCTTGCCGACCAGAATCATGCCTCCGAGCTCATCAGACGGAGGCTGGTGCAAACAAATCCCAGCCAGGCATTGCGCTATTCCAATCTCTACTCGAGGTTGCTGGCCCTGCCAGTTCTAAATCAGAAATGGGCCATGCTCTACCTCCTGCACCAGCTGGCCGACTCGCCCGATCCAGATGAGCCAGACACCATAGCCATTGCCGAGTTTGAGCAGGAGGAGGAAGCCAGAAGAATCGAACTCGAGGAAGCCAGGCGGAGGGAACAGGAGGAAATCAGAAGGAGGGAACGCGAAGAAACTAGACGGAGGAAACAGGAGGAGCGGGAGGAGTTTGGCTCGAGCGGCCCTTCCGACGATGAGAGCCTTGACGATTACCGGCACACACCTGATGAGTATCGCCCGACTGAGCTCCGCGACGTGCTCAAGAATCCTAAGGACGCAAAGCTATTTGACGGGGAAATGCAGCAGCCACCATCCAAGTATCAGTCGCCGCGGAGCAAGACAGCCAGGGATGACGTTCCGAGCCCGTCAAAGAGAGATGTTGCCATCAAGTCCAAGTTGCTGGCTGATAATTATGTCGATGTCGATCCCTCTGAACCCGCTCTCCTACGAGATCTCCCATATACCCTTCAGGGATTGTCATCTACTACCCTCCCATTCGGCAAAGATTACTCGCTAAGACTGCCATCTACTCTCCCGCCACCCCTAATCAGCCTCCTCCATACTCTCGCCGAGCCCTCGCTTTTGTATCGCACTCTACAAGATTTCGTCAAGACGACAACCAAGGGGCTCTTGGACCAGAGTCTACGCGCAGCCATTAACAACGAGCTACGGTCGTATCTTACTCTAGTCGCAACACTCGAAGGTCAAATTCGGCGTGCTTTAACTACTATTGACGAAGATGCACCGCGGAATGGCATCGGGAAGGCCGGCGTGACTCTCAAGCGCTGTGTCGTCTGGACCCGAGATGCGACAATGGGTCTGAGGCTCATGAGCTTGATAGCCGAAGAGTCAAAGACCAAGAAAGGAGGCCAACTCATATCCCTTATCCATTCGTTTTCCTCGTCGCATGGCGACCCCATCGTGGGCGCATTCGCCGAGCGATTGCTTGTGCCTGTGACTCGCCCTTTCTATCATATCCTGCGACAGTGGATCTACGATGGAGAGCTTTCTGACCCCTATCTTGAATTCTTCATTCAGGAAAACTCCCCAGACGCCATGCCAAAGGGGAAAACAGGATCTATCAACGTTTGGGAGGATAAGTATAAGCTAGAAGAAGCCATGGTCCCCTCGATCATGACGATGGACTTCTCCGAGAAAGTTGCACTCATCGGCAAGTCTCTCAACTTCATACGCCACAGTTGTGGTGATGCACAATGGGTCGAGTCGTACTCGAAGGACTCATCCAAGGAGTTGCGCTACGGAGATACTGCTACTCTCGAGGCTTGGATCGACGATGCGTACAAGACTACCATGCGCCGACTGATGCATCTCATGACAAACAAATTTCATCTCTTCCAACATCTTCAAGCATTAAAAGACTACATCCTCCTGGGTCAGGGCGACTTCATCGCGCTGCTGATGGAATCGCTTGCTGCCAACCTTGACCGTCCTGCCGGTGCTCAATATAGACATACCCTTACAGCGCAGCTGGAACACGCCATTCGCGGCTCCAACGCCCAATACGACTCCACAGAAGTCCTCCGTCGCCTCGACGCACGTATGCTGCAGCTTTCCCATGGTGATATAGGCTGGGACTGTTTCACGCTAGAGTACAAGATCGACGCCCCAGTCGACGTCGTGGTCTCGGACTGGGGCAACCGGCAGTACCTCAAGGTCTTCAACTTCCTCTGGCGCATCAAACGGGTCGAATTCGCGCTCGCGTCGACCTGGCGCAAGGTAACCACGGGGTCGCGAGGCGTCCTGCACACAGACCACCCGACGGTCCAGCAGACCTGGAAGACGACGCGCGGCTTCCTCGCCGAGATGGTGCACTTCGTCGGGCAGCTGCAGTACTACATCCTCTTCGAAGTCATCGAGAGCTCCTGGACTGAGCTCCAGGCGCGGCTCAGCAGGGAGGACGTGACCCTCGACGACGTGATCCACGCCCACAAGAAGTACCTCGACTCCATCACGCACAAGGGTCTCCTGGGCGCTCGCCGGCGGCGCTTCGTAGGCTCCTCTGGGGGCTCCGGCGGCGGCGGCAGCGGCGGCGGTAACAGCAACACCAACGACGAGGACGACAACAGCTACATGATCCAGCTGGGCGAGCTGCTGCGCACGATGCTGTCGTACCGCGACTGTGTCGACGGGCTGTACTCGTGGTCCGTATCGGACTTTATGCAGCGGCAAGAAGTAGACCTGCTGCTCCGCCACCCGGGGAAGAAACAGCAGCAGAAGATGAAGACATCATCTCTAGACGCCGACGGCGAGGGGGCGAGCCACCTATCGACCGCGACGGCGGCCCCGACGCCGCAGAGCGAGTTCCCCGTGCTGCAGGAGCGCCTCCGACACCTCGGGGACCGCTTCCGGAGCAAGCTGCAGATCCTCCTCGGCGACCTCGCGTACCAGCCCGACGTCGACCTCAGGTTCCTCGGCGTAGCCATGAACTTCAACGACGTGTATCAGCCCGTGCGCAGGAAGGTGAAGACCACCGCCACGCCCGGCGCGGGGACGGGGCTCGGAGGCGGTGGCGGTGGCGGCGGGGATAAAGATAAAGATCGGGATGGTGGGAAAGGAGGAGGTGGTGGTGGTGGTGGGAAGGGAGGAGGAGGGGGGTTACGAGAAATAGGACGTAGAATAGGAGGGGAATAAATAAACAATAGGTCCTAGAAACAAGAGAAAAAAGGGGGTATTCCATTGAAAGAAATACTCGCGTGCTTTAAACCTATCCTTCTATCTATTTCGAGGGAGAGCAAAAAAAGCAGAGTCCCTGGTCTGAATCCTAAGCGGGGATGCGGAGGGGAGAAGGAGGAATTAACAGGGTTACCTCAAGTGGGTAGGTAGTAAATACCTGTATGATAGTTTCTATACTCGAGGATTGAGAAGAGAAGAGGACATAGTAAGATAGGTGTGTTGGGAGGGGTGGGGGGTGGCGGCGCAAATGGAGGGAGACAAGACGACATCATGATATGAACAATGAAAACAAACATTACAGCACTTATTTTATGTTAAATACCTAAGGTTGTGGATAAGGTGGGCATAAGTATAATTATGAATACATACTCTAACATATCTATCTATCCCCCTTGCAACCAACTCCCCAGCCCGCGGTTCTGTGCGTATGCAAGTGTGACATCACATTGAAGTGTAGGTGAAATATACAGTACCGAGTTACTGGGTAGGAGGTACGCCACTTGCGAGGTAGCTAGATAGGACCTGTTCAAGAGGGAGAGGATCATACACGATACCTTAGGAATATCAATTTACTTTAACTCCCCAAAAGGCGCGCTCCCATAGTTATAATAGGTAGCTTACATAACTCACTCAGAAGCCTAACACGCAAGTGCAAGACTCCGTCACTCTTTAATTTACGGTTTTATCTACAGCAATTTTGCATTCATGCAAAGCAGAGGACGGCTTCTTAGAGTCAACCGTATGTTCGTATCGTATCATCATTCGTACGTTTAGCTTCGTAAAAACACATAAGTAGTAGTGGTAGCAGCAACAGTAGTAGGTACATAGTCCGACCTTCTCTCGCCTCTTCCTTTTTTCTTAATTTTCAGATTTTTTTTGTTCTTTTTTTTTCTCTTTTCCTCTTTTCCTTCCAAAATGTGATCTAGTAGCTCCTTTTTTTTCTTTTCTTCTTCCTCGTTCTCTTTTTCTCGGACGGTGCTGTTGTGCCTTTTGATTTCTTGGTCTCGTGTCGAATGCCGAAATGTTACCAGAATGATACAGACCAAGAGGTCAGACGTGAGGATATTTAGGCCTTTCCCTTTTGCCCTCCTTGTTCTAGATCTATAATGGTGATTCGGTTCCGAAAAGAAAAAAAACGCAAGATTCTCTCCTATGGCGACGTTGCCAACTCCGTTCCGTGACCATTACCAGTATTCTCCCCTCTGTTCCTATGTGACAAAAGAAAAAGGTCATTCGTTGAATAAGCCAGTTGATTGGTTCAGTGGTTGGATCGTAGAAACGATCCATAGCTTCACCTGAAACATAAAGTTCCAGGTTATTGTAGTGTAGAGATTCAAAGTGACTAGCAGCGGGCCAGTACCTCCGAGATAAAGTGTCTAGTTCGTAACTCTTATGAGGTCGCTCCTTTGGAGGCACCAAATACCGATGAAAGAGGACGCCCAAAGATGCTGTCGTAGTCGAAACAAATGCGCCAAGATGCCTAAAGCCTCGTTGTAGTCGAGACAATCCACCATATCGTACATCATTCAAGATGTGAAGACTTAGTTTGCCAAGCTATCGAGTAGAGAAGTATCCAGCAGGTGCTGGCAGATAGACAAGGCAAACCAACACACACATCACCTTCTCAGATACGACCCCATATCCAGTGTACTGCAAGATCGAGCAACATGTGAGCCTGACGAACTTGGAAAGATGCTTTGATAGTCGCAATAGGGCGATCAAACATCAGTCATTTCGGTATCAAGGGACATTGGTTCGACGATCTCATCAGCGGGCCCCCAGTTACCCTCAAAAACTGTGGCTCCAGCTCGTTGACGGGCCGCAACCCAGCTCATTGCCTCCAAGTCGAGCAGTTGATAAACAGTAGGTCGAGCTGCCGGTTCGGTTGCGAGCATCGCCCTCACAACTGTGTCAAGAGAGCTTTGATGGTCAGGGTCGCTCATGAAAACGGGCGGTTCTTGGAGCTCATTCTTTCGTCCCAAGCCGAATATATCTCGTGGCGCCCGGTTCGGGGTTCTAAGACTGTAGGCAGGGCGAGCATTGCCTGTTACATGGTCGTCTTCCGAACTGACATTGCGTTCACCCTCGTCGACCGGCGTACCAGTAGCATCGCGCATAACTGTAGTCGCATCCTGGGTAAGGATTGGAACCTCGGAAAAGTCTCCTTCTCTCAACGCCGCCCAGGTCGCTCCGTTCTCCGGCAGCTTGACATTAGCCGCGATTTCGAGCATAATGAGCCCGAGGGAGAATACATCAGCTGGTTGGCCGACATCCGATCGAAGAGCTTCGGGGGCTAAATATTCGCGATCTCCCTCATTATCGTCAAGTCCTTTCTCAGCAGGCAGAGCCGTAGCCAATCCAAAATCTCCAATCTTAAGGGTACCATCGAAGCTGATCAGTACATTCGCAGGTTTCAAATCGAGATGAATGAAACCCGCAACATGAATATGTTTTAATCCCTGCCGAACATGGTCAGTTTCGCTCCCGAAATAGTACGATGTCGAGCATTCATTTACCTGGCTAATTTCAAGGAAGATTTTCCAGATTCTGAAATCATCCAATCTGCCCTTTACACCGACAAGTGATAGGAAGTAGTCAAGGCTTCCTTCTTCGCAGTACTCTGTCTGAATGTAAAGGCTATGGTTGTCTTCCCAGCTATTGATAAGCTGCAAAACATGATCACAACCTCGAAGGGCGTTCAACGCGGATACTTCGCGTAATCGAAGGGACCTGTCCTTATCACCCTGGAGTGGTAGGAGTAGTTTCTTGACAGCGAAAACTTTGCCCGCGAAGGGAGTTGGTGGCGAGCGGTGTGTAGGGGTGCTGAAGAAGCTACGCTGTGTTGTTGAAGGCGGAGGGGCATTTTCTGCGACTTTGAAGACTTGCGAGAACTCGCCCTTTCCTATGAACTCCACTTTCCCGAAACGTGATAATAGGGACTCATCTAGATCATAGACCGACATGCCATTTATAGGAGTGATGGCACGTCGATCGAGAGACGGGAACGTTTCTTGTCGCGTAGTTGGGGTAGCTGGCGGGAAGACGGACTTCCGTCCACTACTGCCAGGGAAGAGGAAGCCCTCAGAGGCGTTTGAGATGGATAGGCGGCTTGCGTCGGGAGGGACTATACTGGCATCCTGCGGTGTTCGAGGCGAGTTTTGCTCTGGGATCTCCATACACTCCAAAGGGCTTGCTGGAATTGTGATAGTATTCTTAGCAAAGTGAACGTTTGTAGAAGGCTTGGTAGAAGAGTCTGGCGTAGTCTCAAGCGGCGCAGGCGTGGAGAACGATCCTCGCTTCGCTCGAGATCGACTAAACGACGGCAAGGAAATGGATTTGTTAGGGGTTATCCCCGGAACAACAGACGACGGTATAGTAGAAGTGCCACCTTGAGAGGGAGCCTCTACCTCATCTTGTCTGTCATTACAGGACCCTTGTGGAGGGCTGTACTTACAACTAGCACCTGCATCCTGCTGCCAGATTGACCCAGTAGCAAATGCGGATGTTGGCGCAGGCGTATATCGGGTTGTAGTAGGGCTCTCATTCGACAGCTGGCTCAAGTTATTTGGGTTGGGTGTCACGAGCTGATGTTTCGTTGGTGTTAGTGGTAGCTCGCCGTCCATGGTAGTCGGGCACTCATCAAAGGCCTTGGTCGGGCTTCTTCCATCATCGCTGTAGAGGCTGAGAAGGCTCCCCTTGCGACTATGTCTAGGGTTAAATCCATTGAAGAGGAGAGGACGAGTTGGCTCGCCGAACTGGTGGAGGGACTGGCTAGATGAATGGTTAAGTGGGGTTGAAGGAGCCCCGAATGTATGTCTGATGTGCCTGCCTCTTGCCTTGGGATTTCCCGTGGCGGGAAGCGGAGGGTAGGTAGCGAAAATATTGGCCTGTTTCTTACAAGGGGTGTCGGGAACGGGTGCACCAAACCCTGCCCCCGAGAGGCCGAGTTCCGGATGGCGATTCACCTTGGAAACCAACCCGGTGGATGCGAAAGCTCCCTCGTACGGTCGCGCGTGCTTGTAGTCTGGGGTAGAAACACTTGCGACCGCTTGGCTTTGCTGCTCGGGTTTCGGGCGCAGAGCACCAGGCGGTAAACTCCTAGAGAAGTTCACCGGTGCTCTCGGCTTATTGCTAACCGGAGGATGAAAGTGCGTTGGCGAGTCATCGTCGAAACTCGAGTTAGATGATGAGGTAGTTAGAGTGCGAGAAAGGGGATGAGGCTGGTGTGACTGCGTGTTGAGGGTATGCGCCGAGGGGTTTGGTAGAGGGCCCTGTGTATTGAAAGGGCTGTCTCGAGGTAGCGGAGGCACGAACTGATCCGTAGACAGGCGCGGACGATTCTTCGCGTTTGGAGCTGCCGCTTCATTTGAGGCCTGAGCCAGCTGCAGAGCCGCCTGTCGTCGTCCCCACGATGTTCGCTCATTCGTATGGCGTTGCTGAAGAGTGGACCGGCGAAGCGACCCAGTTCTGCGTGGCATTGAAGAAGGGGAGGGCGAGGCCAACGATTCAGTAGCATCGGTCGCACCAGAATCTGTCCAGTCGTACTCGCGAGCCGCATCATCCTGCATGTCTAGGTTGGGTGAGGTAGGACCATGGTCGAATATGTTGAAATCATTGCCCAAGTTTGCAGGGCCGTAACTGCGACGCTTTGCCTTTGGGCTGCCGGAGAAAGTCTGATCGAGACTCATGGTCGCATCACTTCGCTTTAGAGGGCTGGTGACAGGGTGCGGAGTTGGGTTGTTATTGCTGAGATCGGGAAATCGAGAGAGTCCAAGTTGAGACGCGCCGGATATGTCAAGGTGCACGCTGTGTCGGTTAGAGGACTTCTCGAAACTCCTGCGAGATGCAGGGCTGCGCGGACTACGCGGACTGCGTGGACTACGCGGGCTGCGCGTGCGAAATATATTGATATTTTCCTGGCCAGGAAGTCCAGAGTCGAAAGAAGATGAGCTGGGTGTGGAATTGCCAGAGGTGGAAGCAGCAGTGAGAGCGCGTCGAGATGGGCTTCTTGGAGAAGTGCGCGTTCGCGAAATTTGTTTAGCTGGAGAAGATCCAGCAGGGCTTTTAGATGCAGATTTAGCGGATCGCAACGAAAGCTTGACGCTCGGGCGGAAGGGCGTTGCCAGTGGTGATTGCGCGTGTAGAGGGTTTACCGGTGGTGAATGAAGAGGCGTGGTACTTTGACCAGGACCGAAATATTGAGACTGGACGCGACGGCAGGATGGCGAGGGCGAGCTTGCATCGGAGCCACTCTGGGAAGTGGTTCGGGCGAGGGGAAACTTGGATGGGGAACGCGACAACGAGCGCCTCAGAGATCGCAAACCAGCTTGGACATCAACATGATGATGGTGCGGGTGCGTAGGCGAGGGCAGAGTCAGAGTACCACCACCGTTGGACATTTTGTTTACCGTTGGAGGGGTGGGTAGCCGACAAGACAATGAGGGTGGGGGGTCGGTCGGCGAGGTCGAGGACAAAGACTGGATCGTGGGTTCGGGTTCGGCTTAGATATTGCACTGCCGAGCCGCCGACAATGGTATAGGAGGGGCCAGACAATGGCGATCAAACGAGATGTTGATTAGATTGGAATGCTGAGCCGGACAATTAATCAGTCGAAGACATTCGGAATGCCAGACCATGTAAGGGCGAGCGGATAGAGGCGACGATTCTTTAGTGGCGACGACTAAGGCTGCTCATGATTGTTTTTTAGTTCCGTGAGAACACGACAAGGAACGCTGGGTGACGCTGGGGTAGTAGACGACGATAGATCAATCGGCAAAGTAAGACTAGTTGAAACTGCAACTCCCTCCCTTGCAACGACGCTATAACTTAGGGTAGGCGAGGCAGAGAAAGAGGACGTATGTAATATTGATCGAACGTGGACGAGAGACTCGGGGACGGACACTTCAACCCAGACACTTCAACCACTCTCACTCAACTCAACTCGACTCGACTCTCGACTCAACCAAGACGTTTCACACGCATACGAGCTAGAGCTGTCGTGATCGTGATGATGGTGGTTACGATGAGGGGGGTGGTTAGGCAGGAGGGAGTGGAGGAAGAGTAGATGATGAGGAAAGAAAGTCTCCTCGAGCACACACGTACACGCGCGCGTAGTAAAGTGGTTGCGAAAAAGAGGGGAAGGAGGTTCTCGTCTTGTTTGTGGCGATTATGTGGGAAGAGGTTGGGCGTGGTGGGAAAGATGTGGGATAAAAGGAGGAAGGAAGATGTTCGCCAAGTGCAACCAGCAGTGGTCGAGATAAATTAGTCGATCAGTGATTATCGTGCGGCAGTAGCACCAGGACTAACAATGGAGTGACTGAGTCAAGAGTGCGGCAGGCGCAAATGCAAGTGAATGCGAAAGGGTCAGGTACCTACATGTATGCGGTGTGGTAGGTTAGGTGGGTGTAAGTGGGTGGAGGAGGGTGCTTTGCGCCTGCCAAGTGAACATGGATATGCGAAAAGCGCGTTTGTTTATTTCGAATGACGCGTGAGGGGAGGCGCGAACGCCACAAACTTTAGTCATCAGACCCCTGTTCGAACCGTGGGGCCACCTTTCTTAGGTCTAACCTGGTTGGGCCTGTTTTAGGCACACACACACGCACACACACACGCACACGCACACGCACACAAACAAGTGTATTACATTATGTAGGTATGTAGGTAGGTATACTGCTATTGTCAAGAGTACATGAGGTAGGTACTCTGTACAAATGGAAGCTCCTAACGTAAACATAAAGGCATTCACCCTACCTGGTTAGCAGCTTAGGTCCTCTTCTGCTCCTACCTCTGGCAAAAGTTCCTTCAAGGTTCTTCCAACTTCCATCCTTTAATCCATTGAAGCTGCATTCCCAAATCCTTATGAACGATTACAATAACACAACAACACAATCCCATTCGTATTTATCTGGTTTTTCTACTCTCTGTGGTTGGCCCAGCATCATGAATTTACCATCGAAGGACAGACGTGGTTCTCATCCTTGTTGGTGTTTTTCTTGGTTGGGCCATCCTCGATATATTCCGTATCCTTTCAATTCCATTGTGCTCTACACGTAGCACCTACCGTGTTACCCAGGTACCTAATGCTATGTCCCTACAATTAATCTACCTGGCCACTCTGTGCCCAACTTGCCTGTTTTGTCTCCCCTTTCCCCCTTCGTGTGCGGCCAGTTCGATGAACAAGAGTAAACAGTTCGTCCATTTAGATTGTATTATATATCTACCCCAATCATGCTATAATTATAGCGCCTCGTGGAAGACGCCACAAGTGCTGGAGCCAAGTCGGATCTGCGCTATTCATCCCATCTTATCCTGGCTTGATCCTCATGCAGCCCCGTTGCGGCTCTCTGCCCAATGGATCCCAACCGGCTGCTAGCCTGCGTCATTGGTGCTGATCCGTGTAGACAGGACCCAGAGAGGCGGCCTAGGGGCCAATTGCTTACGATTTTCTGTGCTAAGGTCGGAATCCGACCGGTCGGGAAGCTGGACAAAAAGCAGGGTCTTGCCACTAGCCGCCATATGTTGTGTCTCCTCCTCCCCCCTTTCCTCCCCCCCTTTACCCTGCCTCCCTTCCCTTCCAGACACAATGCATGCTTAACACATTCTTGAAACCCGAACATCGAGCAAAAACCATTGAACTTCCATTTCTTGTCACCATGCCCCGTCTTACCAGACAGCTATTGAAAAAGAAAGCCAGGTATGCCGGGGACAAATTCAAGCTGTCGCCAGAGAAACTGCCTTGGATAGGAAAATAAACATAAAAGTAAAAATAGATACATCAACAAGTAAATACGATACAGCATACAGCATAATCTCGATACGATCGGGTTAATTTTATGAATTTATGCAATCATCTCTCATCCAGTAATATCTTCCCTGAGTTGCCCCTTTCGGTCATCAATACGGGGGCTCCACTGCGGGAGAGCTCAGACCACGTGGGACTTCATGGTTGCAAAACTTCCCCCGCGCTTTCGAAGCATCTCCCTCATCACCCATCATCACGTCCCGTCATCACATCACCCAACGTCTCGACAACGCGCTCATTCTGTTCGCATTGAAAGTGACCGCATAAACATACTCATTAAGACTATCTATATACGTATGTCTTGTTGGCAAAAGCTATACAACATGGAGGCCTCCTTATACGACGGTAGCTGTTTCACCACATGTTGCTTTTGAGACCCCTCCTGGTTATCCGTGTTGTTGTTATTATTGTCCGTGTTATCGCAAGCGCTCTTCCGAACTCCATTAGTCGCCGTCCGTGTTGAATCAAGGATCTATCCATTATCGTCTACTTGCTATTAATAAAAGCAGTAGTTCAAGCCGAGATCCGGCCCTGCTGTTTTTTTGATTAATCGATATGCACCTTGTTTTTTTTTTCTTTGGGGCACGTACCTTGTAGCAAGGCCCATCACACTAAGGTTCGTCCGTGCCGCCCCCCAGGTTCTCGATAACCTTACTTTTTTTGGTGGGATTCAGTTCGTCCTGATAAGACTCTTCTTTTTTTATTTGGTGGGAACTCGCATGCCTTCCAGCACTGCCATTGCTAGCTCCGGGCGCTTCCATAACAAGGGATTCATCCGGTCCCGGAACGTCTCCGTGGTATTTCGCTGCGATGAGGAGCGCAGGAATAGAGCGCATGGTCTCATCCGACTCGGGAACGGTTTCGTAAAGCTCGTCGACGGCCTCGTAAAACTCATTGTAGATCCCCTTCATGATTGGTGATGACTCCAGAGATGCCAATGGGTCAGCCTTCACCGTTTCTTGATTTTTGTTGGGGCAGAAAAGCAGCACCTTCTCTGCAGTGCGGTAGAATCTATCGCGTGCAAGCAGCTTCAGTGCAGGAATCTCGTACTTTGCGGCCATGACGTATACTTGGAGAGAGGTTAGGAGATTGGGCAATCTAGGTCGAAGAACCTTATCATCCGACAAATCGTGCTCAAGTTCCTCATCCATACTTTTGGCATCCCCATCTAATGAGTCACCATCACTATCGCCCTTCTCTTCAAAAATGTAGTCACCGTCGTCATCCTCATCCCCATAATCTAGATCCTTGGTGGCGCACGGGAGAGTTTGTAGCTTTCGTTCTACTTTTTCGGGAGACATGAACACAACGTAGCTCGGTCGGTCCACGTTTATATACTCGTAGTCGTAGTATGTGCCGTTATAGAGGAATTGAATAACTCTGAACATGATGTACGCATCTTCACTACTTAGATCAATCTGAGAACCTACAGGCGTGGAGGTTATCATTGACTTGAAAACGGGGGATTGCGATATAACCGCCCGATGATGATGAATAATGCCAGTGCTCAATCGAAGTTTGATATCGCAATATTCCTCACTCCTCAAGAGATCGCGTAGATGCGCATAGATAGATGCCATTGCCGCTTGCCTGACATTCTTGTGACAGTGGCGTAGGTAATGTGATATTAGGACGAATAGTCTAGGAGTGTTAAGACGTTGCCGCCCGCAGCGGTTTCAGATATGAATATCTCACTCGAGGTTTATGGTGTATTGAGAAAGAATATCAGGTGGCTGTCAAGAATACCAAGAGAGACGGGCATTTCTGCGTAGATACGTGCAACCACGTCGCTGTAATTGGGAAGGAATACCTATTCCTCGAAGCAGGAGAGGATCGGGTTGAGGGAGCGTGAAGAGTGTTTTTAGATGAAGGAAGAGGGAAAGGCGAGATACAACAAGCGCATGTACCTAGGTACCTGTTATGATTAAAACGCATTCTAGCCTGCTGGAAAGCAACACCTGCACTGGACAAGCACTTCGCAACTTCCCTAACCTAGGTACCTAAGTGTGCGCCATCGCAACTGGCTCATCTGACTTACATAGATCGTAGGTACCTGCATTCTCATGATCTACATGTAGGGCGCTTGCTACCTCCTTCAAAATTTCCCTGTTGGTTGTAGCTACTGGGCTAGGTAGGCATCCCACCCCCCATGTACAACGAAACTACTCCTATAACAATCTACAACACACCAGTTAAAAAGAAGAACCCCATGCTTGGGTGTGAAGAGATAGGTATTGCGTATGCACATATCATCGAGCACCACAACGGTGGTTTCGTCGTAAACAGGATACGTCTCATTCTCAGAAATACCTGCGTCAGTACCAAAGTTATATTTGGCTCCTCCAAACCGTCGGGATCATGCTCGCGCAGTAGGGCGACCACTCCTGAATGCGATCTGCTAGTACAGTGTCAAGTTTAAGTTGAAATAATAATATTGCAAACTAACAAAAGAAACCGAGCTTGCCTTGAACGCGACGAGCTTCACAATATCGGCCCCTTCAGGTGACGGGTAAGTCGTAGATATGTCCCGTGGAGCAAGAGATGGGGAATTTGCTGATATATAAACATTCTGATAGAATTTAACTTAGAAGAACTATACTAACTCGATTTATAATCTCGTTTGCTGGTCACGGTAAGGGGGGCCGTTGCTCTGAGAGCAGATTGAGATTGTTTAACCTATCATCTTTCAACACAAAGTTGTGCGGCAAAGACATTACAATATTAACATATTGAATCTTGTATCTTGAAAAAAAATGTATATTCTCTCCCCCTTCCTTTCAAGTTTTCTTTATATCTTCAGACAAAGGAAAGGAAAATAAATCTATCATGCGGCATTACCTCTAATTCAAGCCTTATACTTGAGTATAAACGGCACCGTCTCGACAGCCACCCAGTCCTCCTCCTTCTCCGCGTCGCCGAAGACCCTAACGGCGCTCACGACGAACTTGTACGAGCCCTCGGGCACGGCCGCCCCGTCTTCGAGCGGGCCGTTCCAGGAGATCAGATAGCCGTTGCGCGGGACCAGCGTGGTCGGGAAGCCGGGCAGCGAGCCCACGATCTGGTACCCGAGCCACTCGGTGGTCGGCAGGCCCGTGTCCTCTAGGGCCACGACGTCGGCGCGCAGCGTCGGCGCGCCCATGGTCGGGTACGCCACGAGCACGGGGAACACGACGCCGGTCGAGTTGTTGTCCCCGGGGCGGTTGACGGTGAAGGTGCGGTTCGCAGCCGCCGGGATCCGGAAGTGGTTCTCCGACGTCGACAGGTACGTGCCGCCGTTCCAGCCCGGCTGCACCGTCGGCGTGTCGTGCAGGCTGCCGAGCACGCCCAGGTACGGCAGCGACAGCGCCTCGCCTCGCGTGCTGTTCAGCGTGATGTAGCCGCTGTAGACGGGCAGGAGCGTCGCGTTGAGGCCCGCGGGCGGCGTGAGCGTGAAGCGAACCTCGCCCGTGGCCCCGGCCGGGACGGTCACCGAGTCCGAGGCGAATGTGATCTCGGCCCAGGCGTCGGCGGTAGGCGGCGGGAAGCTGGTGGTGGCGAGGATGCCGCTGGCTTCGGATAAGGTGTTTACGGTCAGCGCCTTGTTGTGGCCGAGCACGTAGGTCACGTCCTCGTCGCCGGTGTTTTGAACGGTGAAGGTTCGCTCGGCGACGAAGTGGTCGCTGTCGTTGAACGAGATGCTGCTTACCCCAAGAATCGTGGTTGCGAACGCGGCGTCGTATGCCTGGGCCAGGCCTGCTCCTTGTTGGGCGACAGGGGCGAGGATGTCGTGGGCCGTCATGCCGTCGAACCAGGCCTTGGGCTTAGCCGTTGAGGCTAGGAGGTTGCGAAGGGTCTGTGGATCCAACGTTCCTCTGGCTTCGCCGATGAGCGCAAATATAGCAGAGGCAAGCGGCGTTGACATGGATGTGCCCGACAATACTGCGTAAGCACCCAACCTTAGAGGGTAGGTAGACAGGATGTTGCCACCCGGCGTCGTTAGTTGCGGCTTGACTTCGATCTCCCACGTCGGTCCCCAGCTACTTGTCCTGTCCGTGTATCCCCCTTGAGCCGAGTTCTCGAAGTCCTCGACGTATATACCCGCCGAGTTATTATCCTGGATAGTCACGGTTATGCTGCTGCCCTCGTTCAGCGCGGTGATGAACTCGGCACCTTGCTTAGCCGTGATCCCGGAGGTGCCTTTCGTTTTGTCGTTAGAGATATAAATGTCAGGCACAGAACTAATTGTAACTTCAATTAGCGAACTTGGTCGGGCGGACAAATGAGAGGGGTTTCTTTTACTGACTTATTCTCGTTGTTGTACCACACAAGCCATTGTCCTCCCTTGGCTGCAAGATTCGCCGCCTGGTCATTTGGAGTGCAATCGTCACTGTAGCGGAGAAGGACGATTTTGTCGGACAGGTCCGGCGTAGAATCAGGGAGTGCTTCGCAGGCGTCGGCCGGGGCTTCTGTGTCGTTGCTCACAGCCCACAACGGCAAGGTGACGTTCTGCTGGAACGAAGGACTACCCAAGCGGAAGCCAAACTCGTCATTGGTCTTGTTGTCGACAACGTAAGAACCCGCCTTGAGCAAGGTGGGCAAGACGGTATTCTCCACTGAGCCTATGGCGGTGACATTAACACCGGAGGCGGGTGTGGAGGGATTCCATAGCCCTGAATTTCCTGAGTTTCCGGGCGCCACGATGACGGGTACGCCGGCCGCGGCGATGCGCGAAGCCGCCACCGCCCAAGGTTCCGAGGCCCAGCCAGAGTCGTCACCGGCTGAGCACGAGATGATATCGCTGCCGTCCTCGAATGCCATATTGAACCCCGAAAGGAGGAGCTCGTTGGTCGTGTAACCACCGCAGCCTGTGGCTTTATACATTCCCAACTTGACACCTGGAGCAGCACCCGTGAACCCGAGCTCATTAGCCTGCGCGGCAATGATACCCGCCACGTGCGTCCCGTGACCCATGCAGTCATCGTAAGGATCATCGTCGGGAATCGGGACTGGGGATGTTTCGTTGTCCCCGTTAAGGTCATAGCCATACTCGACTAAACACCCCGGTCCGAAGCAGCCGCCTAGGGCCGGGTGCTTATAGTCAATGCCAGTATCAACAATTCCGATGCGGATTCCCTTGCCAGTGTATCCCTGAGCAAGAAGTTTGTCGACCTGGGTCGCGATATGTGGCGCGTACGGTTTCTCCTCCGCGTCTTGACGCTTGACGTGGCGGGCCAACGCCGTAGCGTTGCCGACCAAGGTTACATTGGGCTTGGGGAAGCTAAGCTTTCGCACCGGCCAGATAGACCTCACGCGTGAGTCTGCGACGATCTTGCTGGCGGTGACTTCTGGCTCAGTGGCGTTGCGAAGGTTGAACGAGGCGCCCTTGAAGAGTTTGTACTTCAAGTCCATCCGGTGTTCTACCTCGATTCCCTGACCACCGAGGCCCTGGTAGAAGGCCTGAGGGTCGTCATCGCCTTCGAATTCGACGATATAGGCACCGGGAATGATGGACTCATCCACATCCGCGGTCTTATCCTGGGCATCCGCAGCCACGACCGCGGACGCAGAGGCAAGCGCGCCTAAAACGGCGAGCGCAGATTGGATTCTCATGGCGCCTTAATCCAAAAACGAACGAGGATGAAACGAGAGGCCCCGTTGACTGCGAGCAACGATGAAGAGCCAGGAAACTCTCCATCGTGAGAGGATACATCCCTCCATAATATAGTCCTGGAAAGAGTTGCGTACTTCCACCCAAATTTGTGGCCATTGGAGCGCATTACCTCGTCGTGGGATCACGCCCTGTACTGTATCCCAGCCCGTCACAACGTCGACATGGATTATCGGAGGCACTTGCCGTAACCTGCTACATATAGTCTAGAGCCGAGATATGTGCCGATGATTAGCTTATTAAGCTATCCCGAAGCGCATTCGCGCCGTCGAATGCGGAAGAATCCCCATAAAATAAGGGAGACATATTAAGGCGCGTTGGAATTTCTCGTAATCACCCTTGTGCCAAGACCTTTTTACGAGAGCTTTTTGTTAGCGGGCTCATCAACCCCCCTGCCCTGATTGATGGCCAGATTCTCTTCACTATACGCGCTCCTCATAGCAACTTACCTATTCCGTCTTCGGGGCCTGAGGATACGCGCTCGACAAATAAGAGCATTTACGATGTTCGATTACTCGATATAGTCCGGCGCCCATCGTATATGCAAGTCCTATAGAAAATCACCATGCAGGGTTGGAATGGCGTATAGCTTATCCGACTACAACGTTTCACGATGAGCCTTAAAACGAACAAGCTTTTCATAGTACCTAGCTATGTGTTCGTGACAATGTAGAGCGAGCTATACGAGTAATCTAACGTAGGATTCATTAATAGATATCCAAAGGACTTGTAAGGTTACACACCTCATATTTTCGCTTCGCTTTATAAGTCCAAAAATGGTTGTTCGTTTGGGAATATCTGAAAAAAGATTTTTTAGGAGGTTGTGCTAAAGCGCTCGTTATTTTACAATTGCAAGTCTACCAGGTAATGGTCATTTGAGTGTTTTATCAATATCACCCCTGTCTCCATTCTCTTTCGCGTCATGAAGTAAACTAGAAATACAAGAAGATAGGTATGCAAACAACGTAACAACTCCTAGTGGCAAGCACTCCTTTTTACCTCAACAATCATATTATAATACACGAACCTTAACCCGTCTACTTATATCACTATAAACAGCAT
This sequence comes from Biscogniauxia marginata, assembly GCA_022695795.1. Lineage (NCBI taxonomy): Eukaryota > Fungi > Ascomycota > Sordariomycetes > Xylariales > Xylariaceae > Biscogniauxia > Biscogniauxia marginata. The sequence continues at coordinate 119,206 of MU404078.1, forward strand.
GATATAGCGTATTACTTCTGCTTCCCCCCCGTGTTCGGCGGCACGCCGTAAGGGTGGTACCGCGACCCCCTTCGTTTTACTCTACCACCAGGAGTTTTGGCACCGTTATCATCGTCGTCGCCGCCCATAATGACCGTCGTCTGCGGCGCCTGGGGCTCGCGCGGCGGAGGCGGAGTGGATGGGGCGGGCTCTCCCTCTGGGACCTGGTTTCCTTGTCCTGCACGACGGAAAGGGTTTATCATCGGTCAGCAAAGAATATTTCTTCCTCCTTCATAGGTTACAGAGCGCAATGTCTATGGGGAGGATGGGGAGCCAATGATAGTCAACCCTATCGAGCGGTACACGTACGGAAGAAGACCGGTATCGGGATGTTTCGGACGGGTCCCGGCCCTATCTGCCCGGGCAGAGGCTTGAGTGGCTGCTTCTCAGGCGCAGGTTCCGGTGAAGGTGACACCGCTGCCGGGGTCGGCGCGTTGGAGGCGGGCGGGGGCTCAAATAAGATCTTGTTCAGCCACCTCCGGACCTCCTCGTCCGACTCGTTAGGGAATTTTCTATTCGTGACTACTGTCTTAGCGAAATACTCTATTTCGTGTAGCCTGGGCCGATCCTCAGGTAGATGAGCTTGTAGGCGGAGGACAAGCCCCCTTAGATCTCGGTCTACATGGGAATAATCATTGTCCGTCAGATGAAAGGCGTAGGTGTGGTAGCTAGGTTTGTTTGGTGGATGGGAATAAGTAGTTTCTGTAGGCTTGGGCGGCAGGGCTGGCCTTGATAGTGTAATAAGTGCTTCTGAGATCTGTCCACGTACGTCAGCCGCTTGAAGTCAAAAGTTGCATTTTTAATACAACATACAAGGCCTATTCCCCAGACGTTGGTGTGGGCGCCATAGTTACCCGCGATTCTGTGCCGTGAAATCAAATTCGAACCCCGAGCAACATAGTCCCAATCGTGGCTGAATTGCTCCTTTCGTCGCGGTTGGTTAGTATTCTCTTGCATCGTAGCGCCGGAATACTTACGGGGGCAAAGAAACCCATCTTGCCTCTCGACCGGAGGCGCTCATAATAACTGAGACCTGATGTCAGCTAAATTGTAGCTGAAAGCGTGGCCATTCTAACTCACAAATCCTCTTGGCCACTTTTTATCTCGAGCGTGCACCCGAAATCCCCAAGCTGCCATGGTAAGTAGAAGTTACGAACGGGACCAGTTTTGAGATAGGTACCTTAAGTATTGGTGTTATGTTATGCTCGCTGTCACTAGTAACGCCCCCTAAAAATACTATAGAAGGTGAGTCACAGAATGGTGATTTGGCTTGGAATAACCGGTAACATACCGTTATAGGGGTCAAAGTCAAAATGTACCATGCGACTTGGTTGATTTTGGAGCTGTTGTGGGATCGTCTCTGTGATAGGCCCTGGATTATCGGCATTCTCTAGCCTAGCCGCTGGTGGATATGCCATCGCTATACACATTCGAACAACTATGGGGGGTGACATTGCCATTAGCTAGTACCCATTCAATGATGAGCGTATTAGCTAAATACTTACGACATAATAAGAATCTCCATAGAACGGTGTTAGGAATCCTTTCTTCGTGTTCCTGGACTTTGGTGATGAAATCAGCCAAGTCACCATTTTCCACCATCTCCATGATGAGCACCGTAAGAGGTGGTTTTTCGGAATCATCATCGTCATCATCAGTGTCCATTTTACTGTCGTCATCCGGGTTGAGCCCATCGCCCTCGGCGTACAGAAGCTGAACAATGTGATCGGCCTTCCTCAGGATCTGCGTTCACCTTTAGTTGTAGTCACACTTCAACTGAAAAAGAGCTAAGCATTGGAATACTTACATGCATCATCTTCCTTTCTTGTTCCATACGAGTTTCAGGGGCATCTGGAAAATGCGCCTTGACCACTAACTTTTTCGCCACTTCACCTGTCTCTGCCAAAACGTCAAACGTCGTCACTAACCCTTGGCCACCCCATCCTATCAACTTATTATACCTTATGTTCAGCCCGGGGATCTTGAAGTTGCTTTTCAGTGTCTGAAGTGTGTCCCAACCTCGTGCGTGCTCTCGATCTATTGTGTCCTTTCCCAGTTCATCAATGTTCAGCGACGGCCTATCGTCTCTGTAGTAACCTATCAATCTTTGTCGCTGGCCCGGCATCTCCACCTTAGGTTGGCCTTGCAAAGGGAGAACCGGATTACTATATTCTGCTCCATATCTCTCCATAAAAGGCCAATATTTCCCCTGTCGATAGTATTTGAACATATCAAATTGTCCGGCACGGAACCAGTGAAGTCTCTGCGTCTCAGCAGATTGCGTCGACGTACTCTCCACGGTTACTTCTAACAATGGGTCCGGTTCCGACATGGTTGATACGGTATTATCGCGATTGAAAAATGGCTAAGAACGGATCGCAGGGTTGTGTATTATGAATCGTGGAAACTTTAAACACTCCGATGGGTGAAACGAATGTATTCTATTTGTGTATTGTGACTTCTCCCTTCATAACTAAGTGTGATAACCTCAACATGCAGCCTAGGTCTTAGGGGATATCCTCCATATTCAAGACATTGTTCTCCTCTGCCCAAAAGAGGCTTTGTTTACAAAATATAACAGCAGGGACATGATCAATAAGGACCGGATTCGGCATGCATATCTGAGACAAAGACTATCCACATAGCGAAGTATGTTTAAATAAAAAAGGATTGTGCCTTTTGCAATCCACTTAGACTATCTTATTATACCTATTCTAGGCCGTACCTATTTTTAGTCACTCCCTCATTCATTTCCAGCCTAAAATATAGAACATCTCGAACGGTCGAAGCCGGGCATAATATTAAGTAGCAGCCAAAGTCCACAGCCCCTCATGAAGTTGATTGAGCCGAAGGACTGATATACTTTACGAAGATGAGGCTTTCACCTTCTGGTGCTCCATTCCGCCAAATGAATGGACACGGTACTATCAACAGTCGTGAGATATATATAATGGCTACTTATACAGGTGGGATTATTGGAAACAATGAATGCGAGGACATTTGAAAACAAGAGTGTGCTGATTTAGAGAATTTTCAGAGATTACCAGAATTACGTTACTCTTGTATGTTAATAGACTTTACCTGTCGTTATGATTGAGAATTCATGTAGTTAGAATACGTTTTGTGTTAGGACAATATCGAAAGAGCGAACCTAGAACACAAGAGAATTCCCGCTCCACCGACTGAATGTTCCAAGAGTATAGGCAGCTTTTCAATGTATTCGAGCAGGGACATTAGGCGAAATTGAGGCGTACCCCTTATCCACTTGAACTCCATGATTTTGAAAGGTCGAGGCGTAGAATCTGTCGTAGTTCAGGTCGTCTTCAATGACGTCTAATCTGGGCCAAATGTGTTCGTAGCGTCGCTTGAGGCTAATATCCTTACCCCCCGCAAGTATTGCATATCTACTAGGATAATATTACATTGTTACCGAGAGAGCATACCACCGTGATCGGGATGCCATTACAACACTGGGTCTAAGTAAACACTTCTCGCCGTGATAAAATAAAAAGTCCGCATGGGCTAGGGGCAACATGTATAGCCTTAAAATAAAAATGGATGAAGAGCATATTGTTTTGTTATAAAAGGAAAAAGGAAAGAAAGAAAATACTTAACTGGTGGTTATTAAGGAAGTAAATAGTAAGAGCATAAGAACGACACACGATAGGGGATGAAATACTTAAATGGATTACAAGGAAGGCCTTCTCAGATCGCCAGGATGACAAAGGCGAAATGTGGATGACAAACTGGAGAAGAAAAAAAAAGATCGGATAAATATCCTACGAAAAACCACGTCGGAGGTTCGAACCATCAAGTCATTGTCTAGCAAGTCTGGCTGAAAGAACCCCTCGTTGTGTTTTATCTGGCCTCGTTGTCATCCACTGCACCAAGCCAGCCGGAAAGCCTGATGTAGGAGGGAGTCAGTTAGAAACTTGGGCCATAATTCAGATATATAAGTCTTCCTCCCACTCCCACACTTTCTAAAATTTACCCCGGTCCCGCCTACATCGCTTATTTATAGCCTTTACCCGCTATCTTAGTGAGCCTACTGTACTACAAACTTGCACAGTTTCCATAGACAGCAAAAAGAACTATCCCCTTAAAGAAAAAAAGACAGGTAGCTTACTGCGCTCCATACCCAATAATGGAAGATCTACGAGGCAACACCCGAACAAAACCTCGGATTAGGAAGTAGGAAGCCTATCTGGACCGTCCATCGGGTTTGGTGGTCTAATTCTAGGGGTAAGCGCGTTGCAGCTCTGCATTAGAGGATTATTCGATCTATCAGTTAGATAACGTGGATAAAGACATATTGAAAATAATATTGTCTTCGCGACCCTCCCCCTTTAGTAGACTAAGCCTTTCCCATGTACCTCCCTACCTAGATCTGGCCGTGTAAGTGATTGTAACTATGGTTGAATCGTAGTCTCGTATACCCAGACCGCGTCGATGGACAAGTACTACTATTATGATCTGCCATCAGGACGTTCTGGTGGAAGAGGAAGCGTAGCTGGGTGTTAGTTGGAGAAGGGTGGGCGTAGAGTCGGGTCTGTGACTGGGCATGTGTTGGCAGTTGATCACTCCGTACTGACCAGACAGGTTTCACAACATATCCTTGTAGTGTTACAAATCATGCATCTCATGGCTTATTGCAGATGCCAGGATATCGTGAACCGCGAGTGTACAAAAAGGGAGAAATAAATTTCGTCCGCAGTGTGTAAGCAGGCATCTTATCTAATTAACGGAGAGATGGCCTGCATTCTTCTCCAGCTGCGTAATTAGTTGATCCTACCAAAAGCTACGCATCGAATTGAGGTTCTCAGTAGATAACTATCCTACAAGCATATCTCTCCGTATTTCAGTTCCCCTTTCATCCCTGTAGTTCGTGGATCGGCTCCATCGATGGCTGCCCGAGTCTCGTATCGCCTCCTTCCTGTACCCCCGTGCTCTGCGGGGTGACTGGACTCGATAGGCCATGCCCACTTCCATCCCGCATGCTTGACATGTCCGATATGTTCGAGCGCCGCCTGGCGTAATCCCCGTGGGCGTCGGGGTTGTAGGCCTGGTATCTCTGCTGCGGTTGAAACTGCGACGGGTTCGGCGAGTTCGGACTTGGCTCTGCTGATGTATTGGTACTTTTGGGCTCGTCTGCAGCCAACTCCGGCTTGAAGCCGGAAAATGAGGGATCTGCAAGACTCGATTCGTCTCTCGGCAGCGACGGAGGGTATTGTGTAGTTGGCAGAGTCGGTTCGGAGTTCCCTTCATCCTTCTTCTTTCGCCGTCGGAGGAGAATCGCGATGACGACGAGACAGGCGATGATGAGAGCTCCGGCTCCTGCTCCTATTCCGATTCCTGCCTTGGCGGCTGTCGAAAGTCCAGCTTCTGCAGAAGCAGGAGTGGAAGCAGAAGTGGACGTAGGGAGTCCCACGGGATCGGTAGTTTCTGATGTAGTCGATGACTGTCCCGTTGGAGTCGTTGCCAAAGATGTTGTCGAGGAATCTGTAGGGGTATCTGTTGCCGAGGCAGGTTCAAAGCCTGGGAAAAAGGAGATAGTCTCACCAGACCCAAGAGGCAAGTGCGCGATGTTGGTAAGCGTAGGGTTGTCCTTAAAGAGAGGTGTTTTGCCCTTGCAATCGCATTTGTCAGGGACTCCGAGACCTCCCTTCCCAGCGGACTCTTTGCAACCAGCCCATTCCTCTTCATTCTTGGTGTCATCGTCGCTAACCATACATCGCACTAGCCCGACCCATTGCTGGTTATAGAAATCGCCTTTCTTGGGACAGGCAGCCGAGGCAAAGCCCGCATCGGTACATCCTGCTATGTACGTGGTCCCATCTGCAAGCGATAATTAGAGCCTTTCTTTCCTGTTCGAGATACACTTGTTTGTTTGCTCACATTTGCTGTTGTAGCAGGCATTGCTTGAAAGGCAGTTATCCCCATGGTTGCAGCATGCGAAATGCTGGCCACGTCCGGCGTCGTTCCCGCAGGGGATAAAGTCATCGATAGCGCGTACGTTGACATTGGACCAGCACGTCCCATTTGACAGGACAGGGTTGAAGTCATCCATTTGGATGAGTTGTGGTGAAGAGTCCACTCTTACGTTGGTGGAGAAGCAGTGGAGGGAGGGAGTAAAGCACGTAAGCTAAGGTGATGGAGGCAGTGGTCGGAGGATGAGATGTGGAAGGGCGAAGGTGTTTGACAGATTGTAGGTTCAATGCAAAGCAATCAATCTGTTTGCTACAGAAACGCCGGGATCAATGAATTATTCCGTTGCTTAGCGACTTGGTGTCACTCCTCTGCTACCAGACGTACGGGCATTAAAGTACACACGTACCTCTTTTCGGGTCGACAGGTCATCACTATTCACTGAATCGATGGCCGTCATTAGAGGCTGGGTGCCTATGTAGACTAAATATCCAACTAGAGACAAGAATTGTTCAAATCCAGTGAAGTGATAGGTGACATATCGACGTTACCTAGGTAGAGAAAGGGGGAATTATATGTTTCGGATTGGGCTACACGGGTGGGTGATGATATCCGAGCCACATGCGCCTTGCGTACCTAGGGTCCTAGATAAAGGCGTATAAATTTAATACATAGGCACATAAGAATTTAAGTACATCATTGGGTACCTGGCATCCTGCGCTTGTAGTCGGTCATGTGCGGCCAGCAGGCTAATTGTCTCCAAGCAACTAGGTTGGCCTTGCGGCTTACAAGGAAGGAAATATTATTAACCACGAAAGGACTCTGCACTTTTGACATATCATGTCCATACCACCACTATTATGATCCAACCTACCTGTACCTAATCAAGTAGAACACAAAGCCAAAGTGCTACAATGGAATCGACTGGAGAGACCCTATAAACAAACGGTGCTACTGTTATCGTGGCATTCATTGGCTATTGCATTACGTAGTTTCATGGCTGTGATTGGTCAAGAACAGGTAGCAATTCCCAAATAGGGTCTGGAGACGGTACCCAAAAAGCCTAGTTCTTTCGTCATTTTAATATAGACTATGATAAAATCCCAGTAACAACAGCAAGCTAGGGCAACGTGCCAGAGTGGTTAATGGGTTAGACTCGAAATCTAATGACTTCGGTCGCACAGGTTCGAATCCTGTCGTTGTCGCGACTTACAATTAAGATTTTCATTTTTGACTTTCGTTTTTTCTTTTCTTTTGGCTTTTGCTCTACATTTTAGTTTTCCTGTCTTCTGTTCTTGCCTTTTTAAAATCAGGGAGGTGGCATGACATGTTTGGACTTTCGAATGGTTTAGGGCGCCACCTTTCTAACAAGACTTAACTAGCAAAGATTAATTACCTGGGGGAGCCGCGTTTAAGCGTTGGCAAAGCATCCTTGTAAACCTAGGTTGGTCACTAAGCAGGTAAAGTGTACGGTTTATACCACGTTGGCTTCGCTGCAAAAGGGGAAAGGGGGTAACAAGAACAGGAACATTTCAGCTAACTTACCTTGAAATTACTTGACACTACGGGGGACAAAACAATGACAATCAGTTTATAAATTGCGATTACGCGTACTAACTCCAGTCTCTCGAAGCTCCCTAACAAGCAGTAGTTATTCCTCGACCTCGTTAAGCGTACAACACGTTCGCCCACTCTCTTAAAAAGGGGGTGATTTACACCAACATTTAAATGCATTACTACATATATACCTACATACCTACATACATATATATATCGGAACTCATAAATCTAGATAGAGACCATTCTATCTATCTATTTTTCACATTACTTTACTTTTCTGCGCCCCTCCTCTGTTGCCTCTCGGTCATCCGATCAACCGGGAATTAAGGAGAGGAGAGAGAGAGTGACTTTTATATCACCACCTCCACGGTAAACGCCCCAGTAAGCGGCTTATCGACCGTCACCGTAACGCTCTCTTTCCCCTCGCCGACCTCACCCTCAGCGATCTCGCCAGAGACCCTGAACGTCGTCGTTGTCGCGCCAGCCTCCCCAAGACCCAAGAACGTGACCTTCGCGACGCGCAGGTCCTCGGCGGCGTACCCAAAGTCCCCGCCCACGGACAGCACGCCGTCGGCGTACGCGAACGCGATCGTGCTCGTGCCCTCCTGCGCCAGGCTCACGCCGTCGTCGACGTAGAGCTCGCCGCGCGCCGTGCCGTCCCGCCCGATCGGGACCAGGATCTCGAAGGGCTTGGCGCGGAGCTCCGCGGTCGTGGGCGCGGCCTCGGCGCGCAGCGGCACGACGACGCCGCCGCGCAGGAACAGCGGCAGGTCCGCCCACCCCTGGTCCGCGACCGTGACGTGCGCCCCCGCGCCGACGACCCGCGCGTGCGTGTACCAGTCGTAGAAGACGTCGTCGGGCAGGTACACGTCGACGCTCGTGGCGTCCTCCTCGGCGACGGGGGCCACGAGCAGGGCGGGGCCGAGGAAGTACTGCAGCTCGAGGGCGAGGGTGCGCGCGTCGGACGGGTACAGGTAGAAGACCGGGCTCGCGATCGGGGTCCCGTCGACGCTCTGCGCCCGCAGCGCCGTGTACATGTAGTCGAGCAGCCGGTAGCGGATGCCGATGTACTTGCGCGCGGCCTCGGCGGTCGCCGGCCACCGGTACAGCTCCTGCGGGACCGACTCGAAGGCGTTGTGGACGCGGTAGAAGGGCGCGAGGGCGCCCAGCGCCGCCCACCGCGCGCACAGCTGCTCCGTCGTGTTGTCCCCGAACCCGCACGTGTCCGCCCCGACCATCGGCACCTGGTAGATGGCCGCGAACGCGAGCATGCTGCGCACCGCGAGCCGGTACTGCGCCCACGACGACAGGTTGTCGCCGAGCCAGTGGCCCACCTTGGTCCCGGCCCCGGCGAACGTGCTGCGCGTGATGATGAGCGGCCGCAGCGTCGGCCGCCGCGCGAGCATCGCCTCGTGCGAGGCGATCGACATCATGCTGCCGTACAGGTTGTGCGTGTCGTACATGGTGAGGCCGTTGGCGTGGATCAGGTCCGTGTTCACCGTCTTGTTCGACAGGCCGCCGTCGGCCGCGTTCGAGCTGTCCATGTAGGCGGCCTTGTTGTGGATCGCGTACTGCGGGAACAGCAGGTCCCGGCCCGGAAGGCCCTTCTGCTCGCCGCCCTCGCTCTGGCGCGGGGCAACCAGGTGGTCGAAGTACGCGCTCGGAGTACCGTTGTGGATCTCAAGAGATCTGGTATTCTCGTGATGATGCGTGCAGTTCGTCCCTTCGGGCTGGAACGCACAAGAGAAGCCCGGCAGGGGCCGAGGCGGTGTACGCACTGCAGGCGGCTCAGGCGGGTACCCGACAGCCGAACCTTCTGGGTCATCGCAGGGGAAGAAGCAGGGGAAATTGGACGGCTCGTTCATGTCGATCCACAGCGCATCGATATCAACACCGTCCTCTGGCGAGAAAAAGGTAGCGAACTCGTTGTTCCAGTAGCTCGTGATGTTCTCAGAGAACCAGTCGGGGAACGCGGTCACGCCGGGCCACACGACCCCCTTCCATACCGAGCCGTTCTCGCGCAGCATGAAGATGTTGTCGTCGACGCCTCGTTGGAATGCTGCCGGGAAGTCCTGGTACGCCACGGCCGGGTCGACCATGACGATGTAGTGTTGATCGTGCGCGTGTAGGTAGTCGACTAGCTCGCGCACCATAGCAAGGGGAAACCTCTCGGGGTCTAGAGAGAATACCTAAGGGCTGTTAGCAGAAGAGTAGCTGATGGTATGTGTTTATTTCCTTACTCTTCTCAGGTACATATAGTCGATATCTGTCCACATGGTCTCCAGTGGGATACCAGCCTGGCTGTAGTTGTACACCACTTCTGCTACCTCATATACATCCTGGTATCCATATCGGCAATTGTGGAAGCCAAAACCCCAGTATGGCATCATGGCGGGTAGGCCGACGACCTCAGCGTACTGCTTCGTGACCTCAATCGGGCTTGGGCCCGCGACGAAGTAGAAGTCAAGTACGCCTCCCAACGTGTTATACTCGAGATACTGCCCCGCCTCTTCTGTGTTGTTAATCATGACGTCCATGCCGTTTGAATTCAGGAAGAAAACTCCGTGCGATCCGGTCTCGCGGTGTTCATAATACACCGGGTGATTACCATACAGATTGGCGCCCTCGGGCACGCCGTACGAGTCCTGCGACCATAACGTGCGGACGTAGTTCGTCGTGTTGAGCATGAACGGGTCCGAGTGCTCGCCCAGGCCGTACAGGCTTGGGTTCTCCGGCAGCTTTGTCCTCAGGCGGAGGTACTGCGACTCAAATACTATATTCGCGGCGGACGTGTCGAAGAGCACCTCACCTGACTCGGACCGCGACACGGTGAACGAGAAGGGGCTCTCGACGTAATCAAACTTCAGGGCCGACGTGGATTCCGAGCTGCCGCCGCCTTCCGGCCGCGGAAACACGGACTCAGGAACCTGGTAGACGCTATTACTGGCATCCTGGATCTTGACGTGGAGTCTGTTATCTTATCTGCTGTTAGTGAAGTTCGTGTACGATATCCATATGGAGGAGGACTACGCCACACGTACCAGTATCGTATGAAACCTCTAAGCTTAAATCTTCCAGGTCTGTGCCGTATACATTGCAGGCTTCACCAGCAAGTGTCAAGTCAGCCGTGAGACCAGAGGCGGTGGTCTGGATGTTGGAAGCGGTGTAACCAGGACAAGCTGCCAAGGGGTCATCAGTAGTAGGATAGTCTCTCCTTACGACGACGGCGGCCGAAGCGGCCACGGCCATGAATAAGAGACTTGCCATGTCTGCGTGACGAACAATTGCACGTGTGGCTGAAGTCGTTCGGCTGTACCATCTGAGTCGGTGGTCGTGATATCCATCTTATATAACCTCCCTACCTTGGGTATCGCTCTCTCAGCTAACCTTCCCCAGTGATCTCACCACCATCTCACGAGTCTCCAGTCAAACTAGCTCCCCTGACCCCGCATGCATGCAATGTAATATTTGGGGACCTGACTCCACAGGAACCCCAGCATGCCCAGCGCTACTCCACCGGGGCTGAGGTGATGCTTTTGTTATTGCGCCGAGAAGAATTGCAGGGCATTATGTACAGTGAGCAAGACCAGATCTTCTTAACGAGAGTAACTAGAGATAAATACGTATAAGCCCCCGGCGCTCTCACGGTGCGAATTGTAGCATCTACAACCTCCCAAGAGCAGACCAGGCCCGGGTTCATATCCTGGCAACATAACGAAGCGAGTGTGAGATGTGAAGGTTTATCCTCTTCCCTCATCGCGCCACAATGAGGGGGAGAACAGAGCAATAGGCTTGCTGGCAGGTGAGGGCGGCGCTTTTGCGGAGATTTCACGGACCTTCTTTTTGCTTTTTCTTGGAGCTGGACTTCTTGGCCTTCCGTCCCCCACAGAGGGGAGAGAACTTTTTATTCACGAGGACTGGGGTACCCCGTAAACAGGAGAGCTTCCAGAGCTTCCCCCGCAAATCTCCCCTGTCAACCATATTTCTTGGCTTCCCCGACCCAGGAATCCTCGGAATGTTCCTGACCTTACGTCGTCTTTATTTTATGTATATGATTTCCTCATCTTTCAATCTGGCAACTGAGAATTGAGACGTGTGGAGAGAGAAATGAAACGTAGAAGGGGGGGGGGATACGCGATGAACGACCCGACAACACGGTCTGGTCGTTTTTAATGTCACCGGGGAAGCGCAATCTTGGCCGCCCGCACCTCGGTGATAGAGTCATTGACAGCATTCATTAGGGTCACGATGTGTACAAGTATCATGTGATTGAGCAAGGGGTTTACCTATTTCTCGCGCTTGGTATCGCCGACTTGGCGATCTGCTCACAAGAAAGGAACTAACCCCTGGGAGACGCAGCTTCTATGGGGCATTAAAATATTGTGTTGTTCTTCTGGATCTGTATACAACGCGGGAGTTTAAGCTTCTAATTAAGCTTAACAAATCAATTCTACATACAAAAGGATTATAGGAACTAACCCCTTTTCAAGTTCAATCTCATTAATAGTTCAACTACGTATACCTGTGTATACCTATATCCTATATCCTAAAGAATATGCCTCTTTTAGTTTTCTTTTCTTGTTCACAATCGCCAAGCACCGAGTATTCGGCGCGCATCGGCGCTTCTCATATCGTGCCCTCTAACTAAACTGTAGATCATAGTTCATCTCGCCCGATCAGAGGAGGCGGCATGTAACCCAAAAAGATACAGTTTCGGGCGGTCGAATGCTACCCAACTGGTTAACCTGGTTAGCCTGGAATGCCCAACTCCGACTCCAACTCCGCCCTCGACCCCTCACGGTAGAAGGATTAATAAAAATTGGAATGGGGAATCCCCTACCTATAATCTTCTTTATACTGAGAAGAGCTCTCACTAGTTAATGAGGCTTCTGGGCGCATACTCATATAAACATGCATATACACACGTGCCTTGGCTAGGTACTCAACTCCACGTTCCAGAAGAACTGTCATGTACACTCTTCCAGGTTGAGTGGGGGTTTCTCCAGCAGACCATACTTAGCCTTCCACTCAACCATTTCTACAAAGCACATTTTTAACTCTTTTATCTATTTCTCTTTTCCTGCTCTCTTCTCTTCCGACCCCCTCAATGTTGTACATGTTAAGCATACCTATTACGCGCCATGTAGAAGACAACGCTATTTTCGTACCTTTTTTTTCTTTCTTTCCCTTTCTTTCTTTTAATTTCGAGTTCAGAATACTAACCTAATTCGTTACCATTCCTTTGCCCGTCGCTGAAAAGGCCGAAGAGCGATCTACTACTCATCCATACCTATATCCTGCACGCCCTCCTAGTAGAAGTATTTAGAAGAGTAGTATTTCACAAACCTACCTCTTCTTACCTACTTACCTATATACCTATGTACCTACCAACAACCCAAGCACCTCCCTCCAACCAAAGAGATCCTCAGCTCTTGAGGAGTGGTTTATAGAATCACTCTCTTCCCCTCTTTTTCTTGTCCTTTTAATATCATGTAAGGGGGGTTTGGCGGTGTACCTACATACATATGGCAACTTACTAGGTAGCTATAAATAGAAACGGATACCCACAACCACCTAACCCTACCGTGCTACACGTAGATCTATAGTCTGCGGGTATCATGTTACACAGGCGGGTAGATCTACTAGCATAGTGACGTCACCCAGACTGGGGATATTCACATGTAGGTACTTACCTAACCTAGGTGCATGTGCATACCTAGGTGTATAGACGTTGTCAAGCTAGCCCACCTTCACCCACGCAACCGTCACCTTTGCGGCTGCATATATAAGTACACATACCTAGTTTCTTCCTTCACGATATAGCATTTCTTTTCTCGCAAGAAACAGAAACAACTAAAACAATTGGAAAATAAAAAAGGAGGGGGGGGGCAAGGGGTATTAATATTTACACCTTTACACCTTGCTAATAGAAAGAGAAGAGAAACCCCTAGCGAATGAATTGTACAGCTCTATAGCAAGATTTTCTTCTCTTATCCTCTAAATCCTCTAATTCGAATCACGATATCAAATCCAAAGAAGGCTGCCAAGTTCTTTCCAAATTTCTCTTCATATATTTATATATCTCTTGTGCTTATTCACTCAGTCGCCAGTCACTTACATACACTCACCCCCCAACTTCCATCTTCCCCTTTCTACCTACTACGTAGTCTCCCAAAAAACGACTGGTCCCTGTTTTCTCGTCTTGTCGAACTACGCTCCTACCGCCCCCATCCCTTTTCCCTCTCCTTCCCCTCTCTCCTTAAAAATCCCCACCAACAAGCTCAAACTGAAATAAAGAAGACCCAAGTAAGACGTATGTATGCATATATAAGTATCTGCATAGTATATATATAACTGCTGCTGCCGCTTTTGTTGTTTAAAACGCTGCTAAAAGGGACGAAAAAGAAAAAAGGTAGTCATACATCATGGGACCATAAGTTAGTTATACGCTAAAGGTGGAAACGACAAAGGGAAAATCAACAAACGTGAAATAAAAAACGACCAGATATATAAATATAGGGAAAGGATTTTTAGGATCGTTGTCGCATCCATCGTCTGTACAGCCCATGCAGTTGCGGTTCCCAAAAACAAAAAAGAATACCAAATATCGTGAATAAGCCCGCTTTTTGCCCTCCTTCGCCGTGTCCCCCTCGAGGCAAATAGGTAGAGAAGGAGAAAAAAGCGCTCGAGAGAGTGTAAGTTGTTTATGTTTGACCCCCTTTTCTTTTCTTTTTTTTTTCCCACTCAAATATTTTTTGAAAGAGGACCAGATCTGCCCGACGAAATGCCTTGCCTGAAGCATCATCATTCGGGGATCCAAACTTTTAGTGTCACCCGTCCACGTCCATTTTGTCCACCATTGCCATTTTGTCTACCACTGTACTCGCTGCCACTATCGTGCGCTCTTCTTGGTCCCTCTTGTTTCCGTCTGATTGGTATTCCACGTTGCTGCTATTGCTATTTTCCTTCTCGCCTCCGCTGCCGGCGCCGTTGCACAGTCTATATTCGCCATCCTCCTTTCGTTCGATGATTCCTTCATCTAATGCCCACTTTGCCAGAAGCCGATCGACACCTAATCGGTTTGCCTCGCCCTTTTCCATATGCCTGCCGACATGCTCCGTCCACTCATCCCACGAGGTAGGGCCCTCAAACACGCTCGCACAGTCTGCCTTCGGACATGCTGAACGTTGAGGGGGTTGTCTTCGGGTCACGAGGCATGACTGTTGCATTTCTTTAACGTGTGTTTCCCAATCTGCTTGCAGCTTGCTATCGCCCTTTGCAAGAGCCTTCTTGATAGCGAAGGGGGCATGCATGCGTCGGAGGTGCTGTGTAAAAAGGTCTTTGCGGTTGAACTCGTTGCCCTTCCCATCGATGGTGCCTTGTGAACAAGAGGAGCATCGGTAGTACTGCAGACATAAATGCTGCGAAGCAATATGCCGTTTCCACTCGTTTTTGGAACCGAATGTGCTAGTACACCCGGCAAATGCGAATGCACAAGGAAAGGGACGTGTATGCGCCGCAGCAATATGTTTCCGTAGTGATGAAGAATCTTTAAAGGGGGCATGGCTACAGAGATTACAGCGAGTTTCCTGTTTGGGAGCTTGCTTCTGTAGTGACCGACGCTGTTGCTTCGGCCGGGCGGATGGTGTGGTAACTTCGACACTATAATGCGTATCGTCTGCGCCAGATTCGTTGGCTTCATGAGACGATCGCTCCTCGGGCTTTGTGTCTGCTGCGTGCACAGAAGATCCCACATCGTCACTTATAGGCCGTACATGGCTTAAAGCTTTGAGTTGTTCTGCCGCTTCTTGCATTTCAGCCGAGTCTTCGACTTCTTCTTTCCTCGCCATAGCGGCAACCGGCGTTATGTTGGGAAATGGTAGACCAGAAGATATTGAGGAATGAGAAATACTCATCGGATCAAGCCTGCCTATACTTTCGGCGCGGATTGGCGTCTCGGGGTGTATTTGAGGGTGAGGCTGATCCTGGTGAAGGAGACCATGCCGGTGGATAACGGGCGTCGTAGCCGCCGCTTTTCTTGCCTCAAGCAGCATGCGGCCGTCCTCGACATCCTTCGCAGATGCCTTGTTCACGGACATGGATCCAACCAATCGATTGTAGAGGTGGGTCATGTTATGTGAATTGACGTAGCCCAAGAAGCAGCAGACCTTGTCATGCTGTACAACATTCCAGACAGGGACTGGCATTGACACGAGGAGCATGGTTGGCGGCCCAAGAAACATACCCTCAGCCACCACCTTGGAAGAAAGTTCAGGGGTATTATGAAGCCAATGGTTAAAAGAAGACATGTCGGGGCTGGCTTCCCCAACGAAGGTAGTGCAAACTAATACCCTCGGCTCGTCAAATGTCAAGTCTGCGACTGCGCTCGGATGGATTGCATGGTCTTCACGCGCGGTTCTCGCGCGTTGCGCATCCCCATCCGTTGTCGAAATAGGAGACTGCAAATGAGGGGTTGTGGTAGGGGGTAGAGGACAGAGGCTTAGGCTTTGGCCTTTGCCAGAAGTCAGGGTATAGACGAGCGGCAGCTTTTCGGCAACTGATATACTCTTACTCGCTCCATTAGTAAGGCCGGAAGCCTGTAGGAGCTCCCGGTGCCTGAGCAACGCAGCTTCTTGATACAGATGTTCCGTCGTGAAAGGTCTCCCGCTACTCAATTTTGCGAAAGCCTCTGTTATGTTAGCTGTAAAGGACGGCACTCCTGGATCACGAGAGTAATGTTCTGGACTACTGGTCGCAATGACCTGCTTCACGCTGCTACCGCCAATGATGGGATCTTCTCGAGAGGCACAAGTGTCGAGAAGCAACAGCATGTCGGACTCCGAGTCTTCGAACAAGCAGCGCAAACCGTTCCACTTGAGCCTCGGAGAGTCCCCCCTTGGATTGCTGATGTTCGAGTCAGCATAGCCCGCCCCGCTGGCCAAAAGGAACCTACCATGCCCAGAAGAGTTGATTATCCGCTCCTACGTAACCGTGTCCCGCATAATATATTATAAACAGGTGGTCCGGGGCCGCGTTCTCGAGAAAGGAGGCCATGCGAACACCCAGCTTGATACTTGGATTGGCGGCGGCCGGGATATTCCACCGATCGGTGCGGTAATTATACCGTTCGCGAAGGACCTGCTCGAGGGCAGCAAGGTCTGGCTCGACAGCAACGTCCTCCTCCCAGCGCAGAAGCAAAGCCGAGACCTTGTTGTAGGGAGATCTCTGGGATTGTCGGTAGATAAGCATGGCGGCATCCTGCAGGTGTCTCGCAAAGGACTCGAATTCGTGTCTCTCCGGAGGCGGTGGGGCGACCTCCTGAACCTGGTACTGCTGGGCAGGTTGTGCCTGGGGGGTGATTAGCTTTACGATTCATCATTGAGCCATTGAAGGGACGGACGGGCTCATGGGCAAAAGACGGCGGATGAGGAGGGCTGGCTTGAGGCTCAATCTTGGGTGCCAGCCTTCTCTTCTTTGCCGCCGGTTGATCCATCGGGGGGGAGACGGCAAGGCCAGAGGATGGGCAGGAATTGGAACTACGTGGGAATTGGCAACAAAGCGAAGCAGAAAGCGGGCAGAAATGGTCTATGGTAATTGCATCTGGGGTGGTAGTAGAAGTTGGTTGCGGGAGGGCGAGGTAGGAATTTGGAATCAGGCTGGAAGAGAGAGAAAGGCTGTGGCGGCAAGGCTGGATTCGGGGTCGTCCAGTTTGGATGTGCCCGTGCTGTGTTGGTGCTGGGCCTCGACCGGCTTACGAGCACCGACCGGATACGTGAATCGAGCTTACAGTTAACGGGGGGCTTGCTAGAAATAGCCTCGTCAGCCACCTCAGGTACGCCGCGAGTCGCAGAGGCGCAGGATAAGCACCATCGAGATGCCCCACTTTAAGCCTTGTTAGCTAATAATTGTATAATAGCGGGCCCTACAGACCTATTAGTCTACAATTAAATAATGCAATTAGCCATGACCTGAGTAACACATAGTAGCCTTTATTTAGCTCCATTTGATGTCTCTTCCCCTCTGTGTTCTCTCTCTCCCGTCGCTTCCGCTCAGGGTTGGCTTAACCGCCTTGTCCCAGCTCTGCTAAGGCTGCTTATTAGTGTAGACGCTCTCCCCCCTCCACCAATACCCACCCAACCTTAGGTACATAAAATCCAACCGAGACTCCATCAGACATGGGTCCCCGCCAGTATTTCATCCGGAACGAAGCAGATTGGTCGGCCCTTGCTCGCTAGACCAGTACGAGGTAGGCTGCAACAATAATGCTGAAACCTTAGTGTCGTAAAGCCTGAGCCATTCGCAGGTCCACGATTGTCAAAAGCGAAAATGTGCGATAGCATCTCACTACTCCTTTGGGATATGTAGGTACTTTTTTTAATCCCCGTCGTGGTCGGCCACTGGCTTTCTCCTATGTAATAGGATCGCATGCGAGTTATTAGTGGGTAATGGGCTTACCCTCACCTACTGAAGCAACCTACCAGACATACATATCATAAGTTTGGATAAATTCCTTCCTTTTCTTATAAAACATATTCTCTCTTATACTCTCACATTGAAACCGGCTATCCTCACAGTGTTCCGTAACATTACACCCAATACGGGTTGGCGAAGTGGATACTTAAGTTCTCAGCCTTGCTGCAGTACACTTTCGAAAATCTCCATCCACTTTGCTTCACTTCAAACGCTAACACTTGGTTATCGCGATGAACCAATTGATGCATAATAAATTGATAGTAATAGTAGTAAATATTTTCATGAAAAGGACTTCGAAGGCGGAAGGGGGGGTTAATAAGGGCTTGAAATAAGAGAGAGGGATATGATACGTAATAACAACTTATTATTCTAAAAGATTTACAAAACATCGTGAAAATAGCTTGACTTTGTTTTGTAAGATAATCACTTTCTTTTATAATACCTTCTCATCCTTATCATTTTTATTTCAAAAATAAAAGAAGAAAAAGAGCACGAAGTATCAAACTAAACACAGACGAACAAAACGATTACTAACCACCAATCCTTAATCCTCAATCCTTTATAAGCACCCCGGGACCTGATCTGACTTAGCCTAACCTAGACCCGACACGTAGGCGCGTAGGTAAAGAGTACCTACATACATATATATGTAGTTATGTAAGTAACCAAATAACCAAGTATGTACATACCTAGGTAGGTATGTAGGTAGTAAGTAATTCAGCCAACCAGGCGGGTACCTAGATAGATAGATAGATACTAGGACGTTAGAACACGGCGACGGGACTCCGTTCCATCCTACATGTATGCGGACCTATATGCCCGTGACTACACCGCACGCACCAAAAGAAACCGCCGAACCTTTGAGTACGAGATCCTCCGGTCTGATAAACATCTGGTAATGGACAAACAAGTCAGGACATACACAATCAGTCACATTACCACATATGTGCATAGACTGTTAGATGCATCTTAATTCGAGTTCCCCATCACGTATGTTATGTATATGTATGTATGTATGTATGTATGTGTGTGTGTGTGTGTGTGTGTACCATCCTACACCAATAGGGGGGGGAGAAGGACGATGGAACAACATAATTTGTCATTTTGTTGAAAGACACGCATATATATGTACATACATAACTCAAGTGGGGTATACCTTCCGAGCCCTGTTCCAATTTTCAACTTATAACAAGCCATGAATTCAATTCGTACTCCAGCCATTATATGTTCAAGTATCCTAGCTCACAGTGGTCTACTAGATAGAACTTGTCCTCCTAGTCTCACTCTCCTTTAATTATAAACATTTCGCGAGATCAATGCCTGCAACCCCCCTAAGGAACCGTTGCTGCCTCGATTTACGACGTCACTCTATGTTCTTCGCAGATATATGAGGGAAGAAGAAACTTCTCTTCAAAATCTTCTACATCTTAGCGTCGTTAGCGTGCTCAACGCCGATCTTTTCCTCCGAGCTAACAAGGTTGCGCTCGAGCTTGACGATAGAGCGGTCGTTGCGCGTCTTCCAGGCCGGAGTACCGATGTGCCGGATCGAGCCGGGATTGTTGTTTTCGAAGATGGCTGCAACCTCCTCGAGCGTCTTGTTGGCAGTTTCAGGGAACATAAAGAATGTGTGGATGAACATGGCCGCACAGAATACGGCGAACAGCACATATGTTCTCCAGCTGATGTTTGCGAACGCGGGAGGCACGAAGTAAGCTAGAGCGAAGTTGAAAGCCCAGTTAGACGATGTCGCCAGCGCCACAGCCTTACCACGCACTCTCATAGGGTAAAGCTCGGCTGGGTAGGTCCAAGAGCAGGGACCCCAGGTTGGCGCATACGAAGCAACGAAGAGGTAGGTAGAGGCGATGATGGCCCTGGCAGGCGCACCGGAAATAACCATCGAAATGGCTGGCGTGCCAAACCCGTCTTCTTCCGTCGCAGGTCGAGAGTGTACAGCAAACAGACCAGCGTTGATAGACATGAATAGACACATGAGGAACGCGCCGACCAGCATGGGACGGCGGCGACCCCAGCGGTCAAGCCAAATCAGGGCCGGGACAGTCATGACAACATTGATGATGAACTGGATGCCGCTTGGTAGCAGGTCATCGCCCATTCCGGCCATGGTGAAGACATACGAGATGTAGTACATCATGACATTCATACCAGTCAGCTGGGACCAGATCTGGGTGAAGACGCCGATGTGGGTTCGGTTGATCATGTCGGGCCGTAACAGTTCGAACCAGGATACCTGGGCGTTCTGGCGTTCGAATTCAACATTCTCTCGGATCTCTGCCATCTCCTTCGCCACGATAGGGGCATTTGGGTTACCCTTGCCGTGGACGAGCGTGAGCACGGTTTTGGACTCTTCCCAGCGGTCTTTCTTAGCCAGCCAACGAGGAGACTCAGGGAGGACCAGGAGACCGAGGTAAAGAAGCATGGCCGGGATCATTTGCAATCCCCATGGGAGACGGAAGGCAGCAGCGCCGTCGATGAAGCTAGATCCGTAGCAGAGGAAGAACATTATGGCAATACCCCAGGTAATGGCCCATTGCTGCATTCCGATAAAGCGGCCTCTCTGCGACGGCGGAGAGATCTCGGAGATATAGACAGGGACCTGGGCGGAGCATATACCGACACTGAGGCCGTTGATGATACGACCGACAATCAGCATGGGGATGTTCTGCGCCGCACATACGAGGACAGAACCGACGATCCTATGGGAAGACTTTAGTTAGAATCACCCTGCACGATGTTGCATCCGCTTGCTGGCGCATGGCTTACCAGATTAGAGAACCGATCTGGATAGATGTCTTTCGGCCGAAAATATCAGAGAGAAAACCGGAGATGATAGCGCCGAGCCACGAACCACCGGGCATGGCAGCAGTGATTCCACCTTGAAGGACATCATCGGGGCCTTGGCAAAGGCCGGTTATCGGGTGGTTTCCCTGCCAAGCTTCGTCAGTCAAGTGTCCAGAATTGTGGATTTGCGTGGGATCAGTATAGGAGACTGACTTGTTGGTTGAATTGACACTTATAGGGTTGGGTTGCTATGATAGCACTCATAGACGAAATATCGAAGCCAAATAGCGCGCCGCCTATCCCCGTGGTGTCAGCTTCTTATCTTCTTTCTTGTGCCTTTGGTGTTTCTCGAGGACAACGATGAGGAGTAGAGCTCGAGGTAAGCTTACCAATGACGGACGTGGCCGCGATAACGTAGATATTTCCGACGGTCTTCATGTTGTCTGAGACCCCGCGTGGTCTACCATGGACAATTGGGGAAAGGGGAGGGGGGTAGTGTACTATAGATATCGAATATGGGATTTTGGAGTACTCGTAGTGAGACGAGACGAGACGAGACCAAAGGGTTGAGGGGGAGGCGGGTGCCGATCCTCTTATATAGGTACGACAAAGAGGAGGTATGGCAGGAGAGAACCTAAGCGTGGGCAGGTTATTGGAAGCAGACTTGGAAGCAGACAAGGGAGCTTGACCCGGAATCCTGGTATGTACATAAGTGAAAGTATAATAGGTAGGTAGGACTTCTGGTGTTATGTAGTTTAGAGGGTACTCGACGAGAAAGTCTATTTCTCGTGTACTCTCACCCGTAAACTTACTTTAGGACTTCTAGTGCAGGCCATTTCTGCAGTCCCAAACCTTGATGAATGCGTCGAGGCTATCCTTTTCTGGTGAGTGATCGACCGGGACTCGAGCTACGGTTGGCTGACAGTGCCTGGGATACGTAAGTGATACCTTGTAAAATACCTTGTACCCAGACCTGTCACGAGGCCGAACGCATGCTGGCCGGACGCTGGATCAGCAGCATTGATCGTTCAACTTCGTTAACCAACACCGCAATATCCCCCCGAGATAGTGGGCCCAACCCCCCACACAATTGCATGGAAAGGGGCATGGGGTAGTGGAGGAGAGGCCACTGTAGACCTGGAGAATTGCGGACGGATTTGATCAATTTCCTACCCCGGCTTTGCTAAAGCCATAAAAAATTCCCCGGACACAGACAGAGAGACATAGACAGAGACACAAGCGCACCAGCACGACGATAGCAAAAGCGGTGGGCTGCCCCCTTGCCCTGGCCAGGTATACCTCGAAAGCTGTTTGCCTCTGCCTCGGTGGAATGCAAGCCGGAGAAATATGGTACATACGTGAGATGTCTCATTAGCCATGGCCAACCGCATTCCAAGAACGAACTCGCAGTCTACTCATAGTCTTGTTTGTCGTGTCACAAGAACGGTCCAGTCGCGAGAAATAACGGTGTGTGCTACAACAGAGCGCAGCTGTAGCGAGTGGGCTGATGAGGCTCGACGAAGGACTACTTGGCCATGCAAAAGCGTCTGGTGCATCAGACGACGAAGGATCGAAATGGGGTGAACCACCCCCCAAATGCGTCGAGGGGGTCACGCCAGATTCCGTTTCGAGATCTGCGACCGCGACCGCGACCGGCGTGGCCGTGTCGAAGAGCGATCGACAGACCCCAAGATCTGGGGAAGGTTCGGGGTAAAGTGGCCGTTGAAACAAACTCAATGGCATTGTATTGTTATGGTGGTATGTTCACCCGTTTCGGCGGAGGAGAACAATGTATGTACGCGAGACCCCGCTTGTCGGCTCTTCTGGGGTGAAAAAGCGACTCGGTGATGTCACAACGTGCTGGGCCTTGAGCGCGGCCCGAATAGACAATTGAGCGACCACTAACGGGAGAGAAAGGTGCGTCGATCTAGCGCTGAATGACCGACCGTCTGGATAGTTAAGTTTTGCAACGTTGCTACCCCCCGCAATTCGCCACGCCCCGAGGCCGTGGTTATGGAGGATGGAGGATGGTTATGGAGGAAAGAGCCCTACACCCATTTGTTTGGTAATGGGGACATTTTTCATCTTGTCTGCTGATTTCTCCTCGACGGTCGGGGTTTCCCCCATAAAATCTCTTACCATCCACGTGCTTGCACATGGATTCGAGTCAACTTCGTATTGGGTTAGACTGCGAAATGCGGAGGGGCCCAGTAACCGAGCACCGACAGTCTGGAATCTGGTACGAAAGCAGCTAAAGCAGCTTTTACCTAGTACCTTCTTCTTCGCCGTCCCGAGCTCATCCGTCCTTTTCGGCTTCTGCCTGCCTGCCTGCCTGCCTGCCTGGCTATCGACGGTGAACTCCTTCGGTCCTGGTTGCCCGGATAGACTAGAAACCACAGGACATTCGCCGCTTGTTAGTTGGTCGTATGCTAAGCACCTGACGTTGCACAGTTACTGTAGCTGAGCCTCAACCGTACAGCAGGTAAGAGCTGAGTTCCGTGATTCATTCTGTACGGATCTTCTGTGCCGTGTCTCCTGTCTGCAAGTGGCGGATCTGTTGGTACCTACTAGACCGTCAATCGCATGTCATTGCTTCAAAAATCGGTCAGCCAACCATCTCACCGCACTTATGCACACCGAGTAAGAGGAGGTCACACAAAGATGAGTTCGCGTTTAAGAGTTACATGAGTTTCATGTACCCGAGATGAGTTAACGGAGGTACATGCTTGTCAAGTACATTGCATGCCACAAGCGCACTGGAATGAGAGACGACCTGTCGGGCCACAAGAAATGTCACAGGTGATAATTTCACAAGACGCAGGCGGCTATCCTCAAATTCTGCGGGAAAATTCTGCGGGACACCTGTCTCTAAAATAATAGAAGCGGGAGCGGGCGGTCTCTAATCGAACGTACGCTCCCAGCTGAACACAGCTTCCGAGACAAACTTCGAGTGCGCCTTGGCGAAACACAATCTCATCGCGATGTGCCTACGGTAACGGGAGCCCTGGAAATAGGAGACAACCGTTCCGATGTAAGCAAAAACATCTAGAGAACTATACAACAAGGAATTAAAATTTCCTCCATCTAGGTATTCTCCCGTGACTACACATTCGTTATTATCTGTCAATTATAGCTTTCACTCTCCTGAGTCATCTCGACCAAGCTAGAGAACAAAACATCACTGACTGGGTTGGGGGAGTTATCATACAGAATATTTCCCACTAGTAAACCTATCAGTTCTCGTTTCCAGCGAGGATTTAATCGTCGTTTGAAAATACCCTCAAGATTCCTTAGACATGATGTGTCGTCCTAAGCTCTGGAAATACTTAGAGCAGCTAGTGTGCCTAAGCGTCCGTCTCGAACAATTTGGTATGTTCCATCTTTGTGTCCATGTAGTAGACCTGTCGTCTTTGGAAACTTACATCCACCTAGCTTTATGAGAGTTTACCTCGACAGTACGTGG
Source organism: Biscogniauxia marginata (assembly GCA_022695795.1). Classification (NCBI taxonomy): domain Eukaryota; kingdom Fungi; phylum Ascomycota; class Sordariomycetes; order Xylariales; family Xylariaceae; genus Biscogniauxia; species Biscogniauxia marginata. The sequence goes on from MU404078.1 coordinate 143,465, forward strand.
ATGCACAAAAAATAACACAGCTAGAGCTACATATTGCATTAAGGTCATGGAGCGACTCCTAGAAGTGTGTCTAGTCCCTAATATGTTTTAGACGTAGATAAGTAGTACAGCAGTCTAAATATCTGATAAAAGCTATAAGAAGCCATTCTCTCTCATAGCCATTGAGAGGATTGGAAATATCGTTAAAGCTTTCTATTTTTAAATTTATGGTTAAGCTGCATGTATTGATGCAGCTAACAATACAACGTGCTAGTGCGAAGAAATACCATTTATGTGAATACATTAGCTGCCATTAGTTAGCTGAAGATAGCTATGATCAACCGGAATTTGTTGATATATTAATGGTCATCAACTAAACTTGACATAAAGTAGTAGTGTATAGGTTGGAAATATCTAAGGTGGTGTTAGATCGGGTATATCCCGTGCCCCTATGATGCAAAGGCTTTTCTAGAAGATAATAAAGAAGAAAAAAGAAAAGAAATCCCGTCAGGGGCATGGTGCTCCCTTTTTGCGGGACTTGGATTCTTTGCTCCATCGAAATGCAAAACATTGATACGAACTCGTGGTCGCTTTTAGCGTATCGACGATAACCCAAGATTCCCATACCGTATTCCCCCATCGGCATGCTTGGAAGACTGCTAAGTGGTGGACGAAGTGAGGTGCCGGTCTTCCACTCTCTTCTATCGGGAGAGCCTCCTACCAATGGGAATCGCGTCTTGCATGCCTGGGGAGCGTGCACCGCCACAAACTCCAGCTCTGTCAGGGTCTTGGGCTATCCGAAGCGCCCAATCGATACCCAATGAGAAGATCGAATTGATGGCCATTAATCGTTGAATTCCTCCTTGGAGACGCAGCCGAGATGCAAGCTTGGAACTAATAAAACCAATCAAGGTTTTCTTTTTCTTTCCGTCCAGTTTGAAAGGCCAAATCCACATTTGCCGACATATGTATGGGATATGTAGCTGTCTTATCCTCTAACAACTAATGGACGGTTGTGGGCGAATAGGCTAACATTCTACGAATCGGATATAGACGATTCCGAGAATACATATTATCATCTTAGCTGAGTCTCTGGTTAAAAGACCTATGCGACCAGTGAGCGGAACGGAATCATACAGGGTGATGACTACGCAAGGTAGAGGCAGGGAGCTGGAATGATGGAGAGGCAATGGCTGACGACAATGGAATCAACATGAGGATTGATTTGATGTACTGCAGATGTATCGAAATGGGCCAAGCTTAGAGATTTGGGCACGTGCAGAGGCGCCGGGCCCTTGAGATGACATCTTTTGTCCCAAATGACGGCAGTGTGACTCGACGACTCAGCCACACTCTTGGACGTCAGGCAATCGAAGGTGAGGTACCTAGGTACTTACTCCATATCTGTGGGCATCTTTCACCAGCGTGATCACATCCGCCTTCGCAATCGCAATCAACATCGTTCTGAAAGATGCGACTTATTCGATACTCCCCCTAGAACCAACAGCTTTACGCCGCAACACACAGTACAACCAGTAAAACCAGTGCAACCAGAGAAGCCAACCTTCGCTTTCGCTTTGACATTCCAAATGTCCCTTTGACAGCTGGATCTACCAGTAGGCACGGTCCCGTATTCTTATCCGCAGTGGCGCGCTGTCTCCAGTTCGCCCAGCCCAAGGAACCCTGCTACCTTCGTCACCAGCCCGGAGCAAGCCAGGTACCATTACATAGCCGACCCGCTGCTGGGGCCCGTTGATGAAAGAAGTTTTCCCCCATCCGCTTGCCGTACTGCCTTCAACACTTCTTCCAACACATCACATCATTTCGGACAGCCGGACGTTGCGCAACATGGACTCGGACGGCCATTTGAAGAGAAAGGACACCACCAAAGGTCCGCCATTAAGGATCCTCAGTCTCGGTAAGTTGATACTTCTTGTCTGTTTCTCCCGAGCACGGAGCACGGAGCGCACGACGGACTAACTCGATTGTTTCGCGCGGGGCAGATGGCGGAGGAGTTCGCGGCTATTCGATGCTCATCATCATACAAGAGCTGATGCATCGGACCTATGTCGAGATTGAGGGTAAAGCACCGCGACGCGACCAGATCCCGAAACCATGCGACCATTTCGATTTGATCGTTGGAACCGGCACAGGAGGCCTGATCGCCCTCATGCTCGGTCGCCTGCGATTAAACTTAGAACAGTGCAAGGAGTTGTATGTCGAACTAACAAGGATGGTCTTTGAGACTGATAAAACAATTGCTGGCATCCCCTACCGTTCGACCTTGTTTAAGGCCTCGATGCTCGAGCACGCCATCAAGGAAGCTGTGCGGGTACATACTGTTTCCGACGATGAAGGTAACGATGGAGCTGCCTCAGATATCGTCAGCCCACTATCTGCTACCTCGCGAAGCAGCGCTGCCACGGGGCCCAGGCGGCATCAGAGTAATGCCAGCACTGTCAGCTTTAGTGCGCGGAGCCCGACCACCCAAACAAGATCCTTCTTCAGGGGTGGTTCCGGCGACCCCAATGCCAAGCTGTACGACACAAGAGAAAATAGGACAAAAACGTAAGCTAGACTTGCCCCCGAGGGGCAGCAGTGACCTATTAACTAACGCGCATAACAGCGCTGTGACCGCCATATATAAAGGCACGTCAAGGGGCGGCGAGCCAGCGCTTTTGCGCTCCTACGATTCAAGGAAAGAACCGGCCCCCGAGTATGATTGTAAGATATGGGAGGCGGGCCGAGCAACCTGTGCGATCGGTCTCGCATTCAAGCCCATAAAAATTGGGCAGTCAGTCTTCCACGACGACGATGCAGGAACCTTTAACCCTTCTCCTTATGCGCTAGACGAAGCTACAGTCAATGAGTGGCCTGGCCGCGATGTTGGCGTATTTATCAGTGTAGGAACCGGCAAGCGGCCCAAAAATAGCGAACTGAACCACCATGTTTGGTACGAGGGCTTTATGGGCGAATTTGCAGAAGCAAGGAAGAGGTTGATCGCAAAAATCGAGGGCTGCGAAGCCATCCACGAGCGCATGAAGAAGGATCTCCTGATGAAACGCGGCGTCAACATTGAAAATTATTACCGATTGAATGTCGAAATCGGCGTTGGAGAGTTTGCGATGAACGAGTGGCATCGACTTAGCGAAATCAGCACGGGCACGAGGAGATATCTTAGTAGAGCTGCCGAACAGAGAATGGTACAGGAATCTGCGACGAAGCTTGCCAAGATACACAGAGCGAAGCAGCGCTACGACAGGCTCTCCCGTATCCCCGACATCATATCACCTCCTACCATGGGCTCTATAAATGCCCCCTTGGCTGTAGAGCTCCCGGGAGACATGCCCACGAGCTTCGCCAACCACAGCAGCCCCTCGAGTCGGCAATCTTACGATTCCGGGATAGACCACCTCTCCCTACCTGGATCCGGGTCAATCGCAGGCGGTTCGCCATCACCCCGGAGCTCCGGCGAGCGCATCCATCTGCCGACGGTGAACGGATCACCGCCCCAACCAGCCACACGCCCGCCGCAGCAACAGAGACCCCCATCCCCGGCCTCCCTAGCGGCGATGTCCAAGCCCCAGCCCCCGCTACCGGACGACGAGCCGGACCGCCTCCTCGTCAACGCCCCGACCCCCGCACAGTACCGTTTCGCTGCCGGTGCAGACAAGATCGCCATCACGAGCTCGGACGAGTACCCCCGTAGACACAACATGATGTCTCCCCCTCCTCCCGCGGGTGCCGCACAGCAGCATCATCCCCAGCGCATCGAGCCCCCGCCCTTGCCCCCCAAGACCCCGCTGCCCGAGAGCCAAGGCGGTGGCCGCCGCCAGCGCCCGCTCCCGTCCGTACCCCCGCCTTACCCTATGGATGATGAAGGTCCGCCGCCTGTCGCGAATTTGGCTAGGAAGCCAAATTTTAGGGGGAGATAAGGCCTATGGGGTAGGGGAGAGAGTGGGACAAGAAATGGATTAACGAATTTTCTTTCCGGCGTTTGAATGATTCTCATATCCTGGCGTTGTTAAATTCTCTTCTCTCAGAAGAAGCGGGTTACAGTGCTGGTTTTGATTTGGGCTAAGGGAGAAGGGGGGACGGTGGATTTACACGGTTTTTTTTTTCTCCATGATCATGATCGTGAAGGGAAAGGAGGGGGAAGGGAGTAGGGAGGGAGTGATACCAAACTCGCATCTCGCAATACGAATGAGTCGTTCATGATGAAACAACTGAAATTCATCTTTTTTCTTTTTCTTTTGTGTTGGCTTGAATGAAATAGAGCTTGAGAGCGAAGCTAATCTGGAGATTAAAGAGAAAGAAAGAAAGAAAGAAAAGAGGAAAGAAGAGAAGGGGAAGCGGGAGGAAAGAATCGTATAAGAAAATGCTTCCCTGGGGTTGAGACTTTTTTTTTTTTACTAAAGGATACCCTTTTCTGTTTGTTGGTTTGTCATTGATATGTTTATCATCCAATGTATAATGTACGTTGTCGTTGGTTGACTTGGAGATAGCCATTTATATATGAAAAAATACAATAAGTTAAATAAAAGGTCTTGGATTTAATGGTTAGGCTGCGTGTGTAAGATACATATATATGCTAATGATATCGTCATCTTGGGGGGAATTGAAGGAATGAAGGAGGCAAGGAAGGGAAGAAAGAAGGAGAGGAAGAGTGTCGGTGGCGATGAATATCAAGTGGAGCGTCTCTAGCTTGGCCTCCCCTCTCTCTCGTGTCTCCGAAATAAGTAACCTACCTGGTTCATTATTGTACGTAGGTAAGTTAGGAACAAACAACTCGTTTCCAATGGCAACGCCCGCATGTATTATCCAGGACTACGTAACTTATAACCATTAAACATACCCACGATAGGATCACCGAAGGCAAGGATCAAGTACTCTCGTAATAGGTAGCTGGAGGAACGAACGGGCTTTATTTATTATTTCTGGGCTATGCCGTAAATGAACGAACGAACGAACGAACGAACGTAGTGGGATAGCTTGCGTCGTGTCAGGATTGGAGATACTAACTAGCAATACAAACATAGCACAATATGGTTTTCTGTTAGATAAGCAGATATTCGGACTCATTCCTCTCGTCATAAATCCGAATCGAGCATTCCCTTTAATTTCAAATTCATATTTCACCTCAGGGGCTACCCCCCTTCTTCTGTTCGTGGCTAACCAACCTAGCTACCTAACCCAACCAGTCCAGAATTCATACATGCCTTCTCGTTTTCCACGGCGATAGTGTCCTGCGTGGGTATGGACAACGAATAATTATCTAGTTCGTCTTTATGCAGAAGGAGGTCTGAATTCTTACACCTTTCATGAAAGGCGTCAGATTTTAGATAAGGTACAGTTCGCCGTCGCGGTTCCCTATCCGCTCGTCCAGGTTGATGTGGCTGCGGCGCCAGTTGCCGCGGACGTCGCGCAGCTCGGCCTCGAGGACGCGGCCGCCGTCGACGAGGCGGATGTTGCGGGCCGAGGCCGAGAAGTTGCCGCCGCTGTGGACGGGCACCTGCAGGGTCTGGCCCGCGTAGATCATGTCCGGGTTGGAGAGGTTGTTGATGCGGGCGATGTCCTCGAAGCCGCAGTGGAACCGCCGCGCGATGTCTCGGAGGGTGTCGCCCTGCTGCACCGTCACCTGCTGCATGCCACCGCCGCCGCCGCCCATCCAGCGGAAGTGGCCGTCCTCGTTCGAGAGCACGCGGTCGAGGTTCATGTAGCTGACCTGCGTGCCGCTGCCGGCTCGCTGGCACGCGGCGCGCAGGGTATTGCCGCCCTCGAGGTAGATGTCGTGAGAGGTAGCCGAGAAGTTCCCGCCGCCGCCGCCGAAGCCACGGTCGCGGGTGGGCTCGTGATGATGACTAGACCCAGATGATGAGTAGGCTGGTGGCGGGTTATGGCGTTCCTCCCTCTTGTCCTTGACGAATTCCTCCGCCAGATGTCCAGCGATAGCACCACCGATGGTGCCAATCACTCCGTGTCCCATCTTGTGTCCACCGTAAGCACCAGCGGCGCCGCCGGCTACGGCTCCCATCAGGCCTCGGTCGCCCTCGGGGCCGTCATTTGGAGGCCCGGATTGGTTTCCGTACTGAGGTCCACCACCATAACTCTGTTGCTGACCGCCGTACTGTTGTCCGCTATAGTACGACTGAGCCTCCCCACCTTGGTAGCCCTGATTGCCGTGTGGTTCCATGATTAGTTAGATGTTGGTGTGAGTGAGGCGGAAAAATAGACTGTTGTGTGTGCTCCCCGGGTTGTATCCTGACAGTTGACTAGGGTAGACGAGGAGGGAAGTTGGAGAAAAGAACAGGACAGAGAGGCAAGAGATATATATACGTGTAAACCATAAACAACACGAACTTTATTATCCACTTAGTCTAGTAGCTGCCTGAGGGTGGCGGTAAGGCGGCACTGGCAATGCCGATGGTGTTGGAAATTAAGTGGGCCATCTTCTGAAGCCCAGCCCATCGTTTATCCTCAGTGAAGCTGGCGTCTGGGTCGTTGGGGTCGGAGATCTTCGTATTTGCAAGGGAACTGGGTTGGCTCAGCTTATTGCAAGTAGGACGCCTAGGGGAAACGAGCGACCTATAGGAGGGGCCCTCTCCAACCACCTCCGGCATATATGGCAGGCTTTGTGGAGAGAGCCGGACACTCCGCAGCAACCGAATTTCAGTTTGCGATGTTGTGGTGGAATGATTTGTCCTGGGTTTATTGACCACGAATATGGCATGACCTTCAAGGCTCTGTTGCCATAAGATTGTCGGGCGCGAATGGGACATCGTGACGTGTCAGATGCATGCTCGGATTATCCGACCAAGCGCCCATTGCGGAGGCATCCAGCGAGAGCGCACGCTCGACGTCTGTAGTAGCTCAGCAGCGGTAAGCAGTAAACAGCTAACGCGTCCGGGCCCGAGTCTGGCATACGCAAACCCTAGGCGATAGGTAGTATATCTCGCTGATTCCAGTTTCCCAAGCCATCCATCGCCTACCACCGGCGACACCGTCCATGGCCCGCGTCTCGGCTGCCTCAGTCCCAAGGGAGTCCTAACCAGCCTTCTCGGCGGTGAGGGCGACCATTCGACCCACTAGGCGAAAAACAGATGGAGTCGTCAAGCTCGTTCTTCTCTCGGATCGTAGGCGGATGCCAAGCTCGTTGGCTCTGGGTAGCAGTTTCATGAGGGTCTCGATCTACCTGCGCCAGCGCGTACCCGGCGATTTCGATGAATTGGCTTACCTCCAATTTGCGGGATGAGGTGCAAATTAAATTAGGCAAAGCGGATGCCTCTCCGGTCCATGTTGATGTTCAAATCGTGGACGGGCCGTTTTAGGGAAGAAATAAGAAGAAGGGGAGGATCGAGGTGTCTTTCTTTCCTTTCTTTGCTTTTCTGGTCGAGCTTGAGGCCTGGTCTCAGTTACGTAGGTATCGCCAATGACGTGTGGTCTGTGCAGTGCTCACCTAGCGTTAGGTAATCTTTGTAGCTTGGGTACCTACCTACCTACCTAGGTACATACCTGTATCTTGACAATACATGGATGTCAGTAGCCAGCTTACAACTTGAAGCTCTTACCTACCTAGGTACCCAAGGTCAACTGTATCTAGATGTACCGATGGTGTTTTTTATTATTACCTGGAATTCTATAAAACGTCCACTACGACGGGAGTACTCAATTCTCTTCTGCTCTCGTCTCCCATGTTATGTAGGTACCTATATTTTGCCATATTTTAATACTCCCTCCACTGATATTATTCGTACTTGTGCTGGGCTTTTGCTAGCGTTGCATTGCTCAGGATTGTTTCGGAAGAAAACCACTTGCCGCACAGTTTATCGGTGGCTGAAATCGGAGTTCTCGTGGCAACTAATTATGTGACTGCTTGTGGCCGTCTCCCATCGACTGACGGACGAACGATCGTGTGTACCTCCAAATCCAAGAATTCCCTACCGACCAGACTTTTATCGGTCCCCCCGTGGTTCCTGGTCGTGCATCGGAGCGCGGCTCGCATCTTGTGGACATTTCCAAAACGGGAAGAAGTCGATTGCGGACAGGTCAACCAATGAGCAGGTGTTGGCAGGGGTGTTCTATCGTCGATCTGGGGGAGCCTCCCTGCGCCCTGGCAGCTCAGCCCCCGGCCCTTGGGGTGCCTTATCGGTTATTCCAAGTAAGGGTCCAGTGGGGCTCACATGCGTGTAGATCGTCGTCCAACTTTATCTTCAACTTCATCCCATCCGTCTTGTAGTCTTTTGGAGTCCACTTTCTCTCCTAACTAAGCCGACTGCTTATTTTGACACCTACTTGTTAGACTCGACCGAGGTTGCGTATGCGAACTGTAGAGATGCAGACCACGACTCGACTTGGACCTACCTAGGGGTACTAGATCTCTTATAGGCCAGAGGCTTGGCTAAAGATTATTTACTCTATATTGAAAATACGATGGATGTACCAGACAGTCTGAATCTTGAATGTTCTTGATTTTATTTGTACCGTAGATTTTAATTAAGTGAAGATGCTGTAACCTTAAACACTTGGTATGATGTGTATGTATGTATGTATGTATGTATGAGGTACCTATCTAGGAACTACATGTATGTAGTATTAAGTCTGCACGACACAGGGGGAACGGAAAGCTGATATTCAAACCGGCCTTACCATATGGCCAGCCAGGTATCAAATTTAAGTACCTACCTAGGTAGGTATAATGCAAGGATTTAATACATGTTTTTAGCATACTACAATGCAAAATGTACTTGTATCTAATCCTTGTGAATTCACTGCATGAGTTCAATGCGAAGTCAATAGGGTACTGGATCTACCTGCCAACGAGGCGGTTGTATCAACAATGGATGGAAGTAACTTTGGTGCCTGGCTACAATAGAAGCACTAGGTAGTTAAAAGGCTGGCACGACTAAATACATACATGTAATTACTTTAGGTACCTATGTACCTTCATTCACTAACACCCCGTCGACTGAGCACAACAAAATAAAGAAGTTCATTACCATCAATCGAGAATTTGCAACTGGAGGCGATTCACTGCACCCAAACTTAGTTCGCCAACTTTGCAGCTACTCTAGAAAACACGCCGCAGCACCATCTTTTTAAACTCTTTTTTTTCTTTTTCCTTACCTGCGACGCCTCCACCCTTGCGCAACCATCCGCCTTCGTCCTCACCTTCGTCCTCACCTTCGTTTCCACCCTCACCTCTCGTCGCCTCACCCTCTGGAGTCCCAGAGGCCAACTCTACGAGAAGCACTTCTCTCGCCCAATCCCGCGCGCCACTCTTGATGTGCATACGGTAAGTCAAAATCCAAAGTTTTCTAGGTGTCCCAAATTCACTACACGCGCGCAAACACGCGCAAAAACACACAAACATACACACGTACATATGTGCATATGTACGCACATTACATACCTCGCTCACACCTCCGTAATTTATTTGTGCATTTGGCCTTCAACGACGCCGCCAATCACCCTTCGCTCATCACACCAGACCACTAACTAACCTTGTATGTGTAGGGACTTACCCACGTTATCAACGCTAACCTCATAAGAGGAGCCCGTCACTCAATCAGTCCTGCCTCGGCAGGGATTTCAATTTGTACTGCCGTGATGGCTTCTTCCGGCGCTGTTTCGGTTCCCCTGGAGCCCCAAACCACAGCCTCTCTCCAGACTGTTGAGCAGAATGCCGATTCGCATTCCTACCATTTCTTCAAGCTGAGTCTCGAGGTACAGCAGTCTAGGTCAACTTGGCCGTATCCCACCAGGCACTGACATCCTATCCAGCTTCGCCTCATCATCTATGAATACGTGCTTCCCTTGGACGACCCTATCAGCCCGCGACAGGTGACCAAAAAGTCAAACAAGTTCGTCTGGGGAAAGCACAGTGTTCGACATGTGAATGATCATATGGGTAATCAGATTGCAATGCTCGTCTCTGAGGAGCCGCCTCTCATGTTCACTCAACTCGTGAAAACGTGCCACCAGATCTATTCCGATCTTACAGCCTACCCTGTTTTCTACCGCGTGAACAGTTTTGAGTTTGAACAGCCTGATAATGCGCACAAATTCCTTGCCGCATTAACGCCTCAGCGAAGACATAGTAAGTGGAATCCTCCATTCCTAGATTGTAGCAGCAACCAGTATTTTCTAGCCATACTCGGTGGTCCTTGCATATATATCTAAGTTTTGGATCACCACCACGCACCATTCACCTAAGGATATATTGGCTAATTAATGTCTTTTTAAGTGATCCGTAGCATTTCCCTATGGCGGTGCGACCAAGATGCAGATGATACGCATTGGTCAAGGTCTCAACTTGGTCTAAAGCCTCAAGGTTTGATCAATAAGCACACCATTGTCTTGCTGCGCGACTGCGAAGACCTTCGTTCCCTCAATCTGTGTGTAGGGCATTTTGACTATCTCAAGAGAGTAACAGAACGTCACTTCGGACCAATCTTGAATGGCATTATTCGCAATGCTGCCTCTATACCGAATGCACGATCTTTCTGGAGATTTCCCTGTCTCGGTGTCACTGTGCGCGCAGGTGGGGATTTCCCAAATCGCTTCGTTCGCTTCGATGTTGATGGGAAGTCCTCTTATCCGTCCATACCGAGTAATCTGCGTGATTTTAGTGATAAACCTGAAATCCGGCAACTCTTCGACCTAGCCAATAATGCCATGGCCGAACACAGAAAAAGACTCAAAGACCAAGGGGACGACGAAGGTCCCACCCGGGAAGAACTGCACAGGGCTATTGAGGCTGCAAATATCGACTTCCCAGGAGATATTCGAACCATGCAAATGCGCTCCACAGGCCTAAATGATGTTATTTCACGTCGGACACGCGCTCAGGTTAAGGCAGAAAGCCAGGTCACTGATTGGGGAACAATCAGACAGGACACTCCTAAATATAACTCAGAGGGTATCCTACTGTGGGACTATTATCGTTTGCTTTATGGTATCAGGTGGAATGGTCCGTTAATCGAGGTTCAAGTTCGATTCCTGAACCGTGCCCCGCCTGCCGATTATTCCTGGGAGGAACTCCATCATATCGCGAACTGGGTCGGATTTCACAGAATCCGTGTCTACCTTTCGAGGATTCTGAGTAGATGGAGTGATCCCAAGGAAAGACTTGAGATGATAGAGAATATGCCAAGCCCCGAAGATATTGAATCAGCTTTCGAGGGTTTCCTAGATGACGAAGATCCCAAGGATTATATAGATAATTGGGTGGGGGTCAAGGAACTCTACCCCACAGCCATCAACACTCTAAAGCGGGAAGCCAAAGAAAAAGAAGAAGAACAAGAAGCAAAGAGAGCCGCAGCCGCAGCTAGAGAAGAGGCAAAGGCAGCTAAGCAACTGGAAAAGCTAGCCAACAAATCAGCCAGAGCCTCGAATACCTGCGACGGGAGTACTAAGAAGGGCTCAATAGCTTCTCAGTCCGGTTCCAAGTTATAAACGTCACAAACGTGGGATCGTATCAATCGAAATTCGTTGGCCGACCCGGACTCGTCGGTCGGCACCACCCTTGACAATTATCTACAACATTTCGATAGATACACACGCTTGACACCAACACCGAGAGCGCCCTGCTAGACTAACTGGACCCTTACTCTTTTGCCAGACACTTTTTGTAATAGGTAAAGAACCACTATAACCCTCGCCTCAAAAGCTTTACAACGCCAACCACAACTCCTCATCTTTCCGTCTTATCACGAGTATGATAGTAGTGTAGGGAGATATCCAACGGATGTACCGATTGGGAGGGACTGCGGTTATGCGAGAGATTGCTGTTTGGGCGTGGTCTTTGGCTTCTCCTACTAGATAGATCTCGAGAGGCGATGATTGAAGCTGGAATGCAGCAAGGGGCCGGGGAAAAGGACTTCCGGATCTTTTCCTGGATTACTACTGGCTAGAAGACTACATATTGCGCAGTCGCTTTCGGGTGCAATGATTTTGCAGATCGCATATGATCTTTGGTAGCTCGAGCTAGGCAAAATAGGTGGCTAGGTAGAGTAGCATTGATGAATGAAGATATCCTGACTGGCATGATTAGGTGCGTATTCTGATTCGAGATTCTTGATCTTCACGCGCCAGTTGTTTCTCTATACCGTAGACGCCCTGCTAGAAACCCCCGGTGCTCGTCTATTAAGTTGTATCTTCAGCGTCTACCTATTCTTTCTTTTGTGGTTCGTTAGAAGAGGACACGGGGGTCTTCATAGATGCACAGGGATCTCGCTGAGATGGTCCAATTTCCTCATGATTTTAAATGCGAAGTACGTGATTAAAGGCCCTTGAACTACATTTCAAAAGGAAGACAGAGAAAGAGAAAAGATGTGAATTTTATCACACTTGGTCTTTGGCTGGGGCCCCGGCGACTTCTCAACTGTTGCCACGTATAATCCACTATTTATATCCGCTCTACTTTCATCAACCTACCTGTTTAATGAGCACTACTTTGTGGTTATGATGGATGACGAGAGAGAACGGGGTGTGTATGTCGTAAGGTAGGTAAGGTGAGTAAAAACCGGAGGATATCTGCGCCTTATGTTGGTCTTCATTTAATTCCACATATTTCTCTTTATGTGAGGGGAAATATGCGAATAGATGTGAGTTTAATATGTTCATCATACTGTCTCTGTCTGTATTTGAATTGTGGGTGGTCTGCGTGATGTGTTATCAAGTGGTTCTTGAACCAAATCCCCCGCCCCCCTTCGATGCACAAAATCTTTTTCATCATCAGGGCTCAATGTTTTACCACTAGACCCAATGACCTTAGGCCTTACTCTCCCAACTGACTAGATGCTGGCTATGGGAGTCCCGATTGGAGATTGATACTCTAATGTAGAGCCGAGCTGTCGGAAGTCCTAATCGAGGTTCTGGTCTCAAGTGAAGAGAAACCCCCTGAAATTAGGAAAAGGCTACTTCCTAGCAGAGCTATACATTTCTACGCATAAGTTTATCCCGTATTAGAGAAACAGTCGAAAGCTGAACTTCGCTTTTTCATCAAGACCGAATATGCTAAGAGAAGTAACATGATACTAACAACAAAAATCATTCTGACCTTGGCAATCTTCCCCTCCCCTTGATTACTTATTTGTCTGAACCCTAATATGCTGTGACGGTAGGCAAATTAAGGCAGACCCTCTGCTGAGTAGCTATGATTTGTTTCAACTTTAGAGTCCTGTTTGTATATGCACTGACAGTGAGCTTAATGTTGAAATATAAGCCTCACTAAGCTAAGGCGCAAAAAGCTCTTTTCATATAAATAAACACTTTATATTATCCCTATAATGTACATACCTTGTTAAGGTAGCCGCCTCTGTTTTGAAGTCTCACTACAGAGGCCAGGTGCCAAGGGGGTAGAAGGGCTTGCCTCCAAGCCAAGGGCCTAACGAGGCACAGAGAACTAGATGTAAGAGGGGCTATTTACGCGCTGGAGACCTCGAAAATATCCCTAGTGAATATTCTCAGTCTAATAGTGATACTAAGCCTCCATCACATTTCACCCTGCTGTGCACTTACTCGCCCACTTGGCACTAGGCCATTGGCTTTTTAGAATGTCAGTTGTGACCCGGGTAGATGATAAAGCAACTTGAACAGTTGCTGTAAAGAGGGGTTCCTTTTTTTTTTTTTTTTTTTTTTTAAGATAATAGTGTAATAGTCAGTACACACCTTATATTTTGCAAGTAATTATTTATTTAAGAAGCACTCAGTATAACGTATGAGTACTTATATAGTGACGAAATTCTCGTACTAGGAACTAGAGAGACACTTGAAATGTGGTGTCTTTTACATGTCAACTGTATCTTTGTTCTCTTGAGTGACATGTATCTGTATTATACTTATTAGATCCTTTCACACTGCAATCCACTCCTGATAAGTTAGTTCTGGAATGTACCTACTTATGAACAAAAACTTGTTGTGCAACATTAGTACGACTAATACTAACTTGCAACTCCATCAATACTGTTGTGCCCACTAACAGGTGATAAAGTAGCATAAAAGACGCGTATAAATCATCAACAACTATCCCTTCCAGGGTGAAGTTTGCGACGTCATTGAATGTGTCAGGATTCCTTGAGAACCATTATCCATTGTAGATACACACAAGCCTCCCACACCAGCCTATTTCAGCTATGCTTCATTCCTACACACACACACACACACACACAGGCATTTCGCTCTGGAATAGATCCTCATAGTCATACGGGAGCCCCGTGCTTAGTGTATCGTGTAGCGTGTGCCACTTCCTCGCTGCTGTCTCCTTCTACACTACAAAGTTTGCGGCATTTTCTTTCGCCATCTGCCGGCAGGTTTTGGCTGGAAAATTAGGAGCGGACAGCCTGCAGCTTTGGATTGCAATTTTGGCTGTGCCTCACAGATGCCAGCACCGAGAAAATTTAGGACAGTGATTAATGTCGGCTCTAATGAATCTCGGCAATTATCCTGTGGGTTCTGGTGATCTGCAATGCAGCAGGCTCGCCGTCTCATAACTTCTTGGTGTTGTTGGCTCGAAACATTGAGGGCGTGCATTCGGCATATTCCCCGCACCTTGATTTCAAAGGTAACCTTACTTGCCTGATGGCATCTCTCAATGGCTTGGCCCGTACTACTTGGTGGCACACGAGGATTGGAGATATAAAGACGGCTAACTTAGAAGGTGCTAAAATAAGTATCAAGGTGGTAGCTATCAGGTGAAGCTACTAGGCATACTCGGCCATCATGTATGTAGAATATAAGTGCCCAAGAGAGAAGTAGTTAGCCTGATAAAATAAGGCAGCCTCGCAACCTCATATTTTAACACAAGGGTGAAGATTAGCCCTAATTTATGGGAGAACCCCCGGACAACGGTTCGTCACCGCAGGTCGGTACAGTAGGTTCAAGAGTGTCAAGATCTAAGGTATGTACATATCCACTGTGCATACCCTTGGAGCCTCACATGCATCAATATGTATATAGTACTTAGATTAGTGGGACTGCAGAGGAGCTTTGCCTCTCCAGCGCAACAACAAGTTACACTCGTACCCTTGCATTCAGCTCCGTGCCAGTAATTAAAGAGTGGTTCGAGACAACCGCGCTATTTTCATAAAATTTGCGTGGGGTCGTATTGACCTGAGCGACCTATCTGTGTCTTGCCATATTGTGTGTAGCATCGGAAAGATGCTTTGCGCATGGAATGGTTACATCCGATTTGATTTGGGAATATGCTAACACAAGGCGAACCCCCTAAGTCAAAGCAACTCTCGGCTACAACTTAAGGGAAAGATCTCAGTAGCAAATCAAAATCGGAGGTCTCCTAGCCTCGTCGTGGTGAAGCTGCCAAGCCCTACGAGCCCGGCGTTGAGTTGTTGGAGTTTAATCTGGAAGATCTTACGCGGGCTAAGCGAAACGATGAGTAATTCGGCTACAGTTTAAGCAGGCTGTCAGAAGTTGAGGTGTAGAAAGCTCAATGGATACAAGCAGTTTCATACAATTTGAGGAACCAAAGAGATATCAAAACAGGTAAAAGGCACTACTCATTAGTCAGCTATAGTTCAAGCTCCTGGCGCAAGAACTACGTTGTCATCTATAGGTCTACTAAGTCTATAGTGACACAGGCTGCAGGTGAAGCAAAAGTGAATGTTGCCGATATATACACCGGCTCTTACATATCAACTAGTGGGTGTGTCCATCGACCAACAAGAGAGAATTGCTTGACCTGCTGTACCACCCCCTGATCCATGAAATAGTCTCATGGTCTTTGGGATACTACCCCCCCACCCCCTATCTACAGCCAACAGATATACAGCTAACACCACTGAAAGTATGCATATGCATCTTTATAACGATTAGCATATTCCATATCAACTACCACATCATTTTGTGCTGACGTGCCTGTTGACGATCGACGGCGATTCAGAGGGCCCGGCGGGCACGTAAAGCAGGCTGCGACATAACACAGACCTTGGCTTTGAGATACCGAGGACAACACCACACCGCCACAACACTACTCATGTACAATTACATTGAGTAGGCAAAGGTCGAAGCTAATATTGGACGTTAGATTGAGAGGATGCTAGGCTTCCACAAGATGTGCGTACCGATGACTTAAAGAGAGCATACAGCTGCATGATAAGGCGGCCTAACCTACCTGCCTAACTTTGGCAGTTGAGATCTTCAAAGTAGGTATCTACCTGTATTTCTCCTATAATATAAAATTCATACGGCGGGGGTCATAAAATGCCATGTAGGACAATCTTTTTGATAACTGAACGAAATTAACACAGATACTAGTGATGCAGATAAATTATATATATCTATATAGTTTGCCTTGATCTTACTGTTCAGTTGCTTGAAGACTAACTGTGATGTCTTCTGAACAGTATCATCTCTAACATCTGACATCTTTTCTGTGTTCCCTACACTACCTATGATCGTCATGGTTCGTTTCATTCACACTCAGCAGAGGTTCCACCTTGCGCCGATGACCCTCTTTTCATCCTGGAATATCAGTTCTCTTACCTACCATATTCATACGGTCTATCTTTTTTGCTGCAACAATATCAAAGACATTGTCTGCCTTGGGTTTTTTTTTCGGTGCCCTGAACGCTTCTATCGCTCCCAGATTTGCCATGGGCCCAGCTGTTTCTTTCGTTCAGATGCTTAAATCTGCTCCTTTGATGTTGTTGTGGTCCTGGGCAAACCTTTTCCTCTTCAATCTCCATAATCAGCGCCACGCAGCCGCAATCGCCGAGGATACGTTGAATAAGCCCTGGAGACCACTTCCCGCAAGACGTCTGACTCCACACCAGGCTACCCAAGTCATGTATTGCATGTACCCGGTTGTCCTAATCATTTAATTGACTGTTGGTGGGTTGGTGCCTGGCCTTCTAGAGGCCGTATGTTGTCTATGCTATAATGAGTGGGGTGGAGCCTCCGATCCTTTCGTAAAAAGTCTTCTGAATGGAATGGGCTTCGCTTGTTTCTTTGCTGGACCCTTTGAGGTTGCTACAGGACACTCAGTATTCTCGGGTAAGGGGAAAGCGGCAATTTGGTTGTCTATAATTGCAGCGGCAATCACCACTATAAGTCATCTTCAGGATTTCAGAGATACAGAGGGAGATAAGCTCGCGGGTCGGAAGACAGTGCCACTTGCCATTGGGGATACCAATGCTAGAGTGATAGTGGGACTTGGTGTTATGGTTTGGACATTTGCGGCGTGCCGCTTCTGGGAAGCAGAATGGAGTGTGGGAGCTTGGCTGTGCCTAGTAGGTGTGATGATGGTAGGAAACCTATTCCGGGATCGAAGTATAAATGGTGATACTTTCACATGGAAAATTTTCCCTCTCTGGCTGCTAGGGTTTTTCTTACTACCCTTTGGAACAAGTTGAATCACGTATATGTAGGGTTATGCAATATTCTAGGGTTGCTCTATATCCGTTAAGATGATCCACCGGAGTAATTAGGTTCTATTGCTTGGTAGTTGTAATTGAGACTCTGAACACGCAGACTGATAATCGCGCCCATCGCTCATTATAGCAACCAGTGTAGAGACAACCAATAAATAATGATTCTTCACAATGAATATATTTTTGCATTTTCTAGCGTCTCACCCACGTTAGGTGCGTATGATTCAGCAAACTGAGAATAGTATTACATGATATACGGCTATAAGCGGGTGATGAGACAGCTAAATATAGTATGGCTAATCAGAGATCCATGTTGCTGATTTCAAACATTGTGCAGCGCCCCTATCCGATGTAGTTTTCTAGCTTGTATGTTGATATTTAGGTATACACCTTATTCTACCTTAGTATATCATGATTAACAGTTGGCACACAAGGCGTGCAGTTGCATAGTTGCAATGTGGTCTGCATTCAGGGTGTGTAACACAGCAGTTATCTCCATCCCTAAGAAAGATTGTCAAGGTAGCATAGTCCACAATCCCGCTTACGACAACAATGTGTTGCAATTAATAACTGCAAATAATATGTTATGTGTCACATTTTCTATCTACTGTAACTACGGTATGCCCCACACCAGCTATTGATGTTTTCTTGCCACTTGGAGAGCAATAAACCTATTCCTCGAACCTTTTCTGAGGGCCTCGACTCTTTCCCTTAGGTTCTTCATTCTGATTTCCACTTGTGGTCTCACCCAACTAATAAGGTCCAACTCTCCAGAGCATACTTTGAAACATTATTTGCAAATATGTCCGCAGAACTCTACGACTTTGTGATTATTGGGGGGTACAGCTGGTCTTGTTGTGGCTAATCGTCTTTCTGAAGACTCAAGCCAACGTGTACTCGTCTTAGAAGCTGGGTTACATCATAGCGAAGATCCACGAGTTAAGACTCCTGGATTCTACCCAATATTGTCCGGATCAGAACTTGACTGGGACTTCAAGACCGAGGCTCAGGTGTGTACATTCTCTGCTGTTTGGAGTTCTGGGGCTGACCTCAATGCCAGTCTACCCTCAATGGAAGATCAATCAGCCTGCCTCAGGGCAAGGCTCTAGGCGGTTCAACTGCCATTAACGCCCATGTCTTCGTCCCCCCTGCAAAGAGTCTAGTCGATGCCTGGGGTACACTAGGGAACGAAGGATGGAATTGGGACACACTCAAGAGTTATTTCGCCAAGTGCTATACCTCTCCACCCGTTGACAAGGTTCTAAATAAGGAACTTGGAATAGACGAGTGGACTTCCAAGAGTGATACCAAAGGCCCAATTCAGACTTCCTTCTCAGGTGACTCGTCTCATCCTATCCGCGAGGCTTGGGCAAACACCTTTAAAGCCAGTGGATACTCTATGGCAAGTGATCCCTTCCTCGACGAATCAGTTGGAGCATTTAGTTGTTTTGCGAGTATTTACTTATCCAAGAAAGAGAGGAGTTATGCCACCTCAGGATACTATGACCCTGTTAGAGACCGGAAGAACCTGCGTGTCATCACGAATGCGTTCGTCGAGAAGATTGTATTCGAAAAGACTTTGCTTGAGACAGGTGACGAGGCGACACACGCTACAGGAGTCCGGTACAAGTGTAACGGTGAAACCAAGACCGTCTCGTGTACCAAGGAGGTCATCCTTTCTGCGGGAGTCTTGCAGTCGCCGAAGGTACTCGAGCTGTCAGGGATTGGTGATGCGGAATTACTTAAAAGCCACAGAATACCACTTGTCGAGAACCTATCGGCAATTGGAGAGAACCTCCATGATCACCTCCTCTGTAGTATAAGTTACGAGGCAGTAGATGACTTGGATACACTTGATGATCTCGTTCGACAGGATCCCGAAGCAATAACGGAGGCTGTGCAAGAATACACCACAAACCAGACTGGGTTGCTCACATCTGTTGGTGTAAACACATACGCATATCTCCCTATACTTGGGGAAGATCACGAGGGAATAAAGAAACTGCTCGATCAAAACAGGCCTCCTCCAGGAATCCGCTCGGAAGAAGTTAGAGCTAGAGCATACTATGAAGTCGCCGAGAAGACGTTGCTTAACCCTAAGGAGCCATCTGGTGCTTATCTTTCAGCATTAGCACAGCATATTCTCCCAGTCGCCACAGACTCTGCCATACCTCCAGGCCCGGTGCTGGGGAAATTCCTCTCTATAGGGCTCATGCTCTCTCAGCCTCTCTCTCGTGGGAGCGTCCACATTCGTTCTTCGGCGCCTTCAACTACTCCTATCATTGATCCTAGATATCTTTCGAACCCGATCGATATCGAGGTTATGGCGCGACACATGCGTTATATTGATACTATTGCCGCCTCGTCGCCTCTCAGCAAATTACTAAAGAAGCCACTTAGCCGTCGCGACCCGGCTTCCAACTTTATCGACATAGAGGATGCAAAGAAGTATCTCCAAGCAAGCTCTATCTCGATGTGGCATTTGGCTGGTACCTGTGCGATGTTGCCAAAAGAGAAAGGTGGAGTCGTGGATAACGAACTCAAGGTCTACGGGGTCCGAAACCTCCGGGTTGTAGATTCTAGTGCAATTCCGCTCGTCAGCACTGCTAACCTACAAGCCACCGTTTATGCCTTTGCCGAGAGAGCGGCTGACTTGATCAAGAAGGCATACAAGCTGAAAATGGGAGGAGTAATTTCGCTGTAACTATAATTATAGCTATTCCCCAGGCCGTAGTTGTGCGTAAATGCGAAACTACCTGGTTATCGCGACTGAATAGAACTCGATTGGACTCGCTGTTGGATTGGTAGCTATGGAAAGGGATGGCGGGGGGTCAGGGATGAAGGAGCTCGGGCTGGATCGCTATGTGGAGTGTTGTCAGGATCATCGGAGCATAATACCTTAAAGACATCTAGATCTAAGAAAATGATATTCTCGTGAGGGGTCGTATGAATCCATGCCGGTCTGACCATGTGGGTTATGCAGGGTGGTCGGTGTGATCCTTGGTTTTCGGTATACCGAACGATATTATGTGAAACAATTCTGTCACTGTATAGGTTACCAATTATTGGCCAGGGTTTCCCACGAAACTACATATTCGACATCTATCTTATGTAGGTAGTTGGTCAAAAAAGAACACACACGATTTGCCACTATTTCCTGTAGTTGAATTTCTACTTTGTTAATGCAGCAATGAACGACACGGCTAGGTTTTTGGTTGAAACTCGCTTAGGCCTTACATGCTTGCATTGAAAGCTACCTGCCCAATGATTGGAATCTGGGATTAGTCCTACAACCAACGCAACTTTCGGTCGTTACATGACCTCGTAGGTATATATATAGACATGCTAAACACCCGCCTTGCATGGAATAAATCAGATGATAGAAGGCAGCCCCAGCAAGTTTAAAATATATTTGGAAATTATTGTCCCATGGGTACCTATGTATATTTGAGCGCTGTCAATGATAATTAGCAAAATGTATGGTTATGCACTCTTATATGAACCGTGGGTATTGATAACATGTGCTTTATAACAAATACTGGGTAAACTGGTCGTAGATGTAGGAGTAGATGTAAGGCCCCTGGTCTGGTAACTTTTTTTATAGAAACTAGCAACGATTTGACAACTGACAACTAATATTGGGAGTTATACGCATCTTGTTTTTGAACCACTGTTGATCTCGAATAGGGAGCATAATTTGGTGAAGAATCAAAAATAATCAACCGTTAAGAATAGGAACTTTACGCTTGAAACTACATATGCTGTGGGATAATGCACGCGGACTGCATGCAACCAGAATAATGTATTATCAGAATGGCTTGTCGTCCATTGATCTGAGTTCCCTACTGAAAGATGAGTCATCTAGGAGTTTCTCTATGTATAGGTAATTACTTAAGTACTAAGGTCATTTGGTGCATCTTTTATCAAAAGCTGTCATGGAAATCTTCCTGTTCCGTGTCGTCAATGCGGAAATCACAAGACGATAGCCGGTCATCTCTGTAGCAAAGTTGATTCTGATCTTCTATAATAACCTGGAATTGTCACGGACATGTGGCCCTGGATTAAGATGTATATGTGATACTTAGTAGGTGGGCCTGGAGAGGAGCTTCCCCTCTCCAGCGCAACAACAAGTTATATCCGTACCCTTACAGGAATCATTAATGCTATTTTATATTGAATCATGAATATCGGCTTCACCCATATGCGTCGTAATCTACTACGAGTATTTTCTAACGCGGAGATGTTGATTACTTCAAATAGATAATCGCCGATTCCAGGCAAGGGCTTTGGAACGTTCACTACATTCAGCAGGGAATAGATCGGTAATACAGATGTAATAGTGGGATTATACTAGAGGCACCAATCCACCAATTGGATAACAACCACCACCACCACCGGGAAAAATCAAACCAAATCCAGGCACAAGTGCATGACAACAATCTGCAAGGGTGGGTCTTCCACGTTCCGGGTTCTTACTCCTCAGCAACAAGATCATGAAGCGAAGACTGGAGCAGGGTGGGCTAGAACATCAACGCGTCCGGGTACACGGATCAACGCCCGGAAGCTGCCTCGGACGCATGCCTATAGTTGGACTACTCTCCAAGAACTTGATTAGTCGTCCGTGCTTAACTATATCTTCACCGGCTACCTATCTGGAGTCTTGGACGATAAAATTCCAAACGAGCTAAGGTTGACGAGATGGTTACGCGAGCGCTAGTTGCTGGGCAATGGGATCCTTGGTTTTCCGACAGCGGTAGTCAACGTCCTAAATAGCTGTGGACGGAGCTGAATGCCCAAGGGGCCAGCTGGACGGGGTCTCCGACTGGCATCGGCATTGCCACTAGCAACTAGCACCAACGCTCAGATATCCACGCCCACAAATCGAGATACAGCACTTCAATAGTGCGATCTACGGATTTGTTCGAGACTGATATTGTCAAGGAATGAAACACGATTCTCGGGGAAATATGGATGTAGGCCACGTTGACCATACCCAGGCAAGAGTCTAGTTTTGACTCGCCACATTCTAGGCCATAAAAACGCTCTGCCCCGTCCCAGTGCCTCGTAGCTGAAGCTTTTGTTCCCTTTGTTCCCTCTTGCGACTGAAATTGGCCGCAACCACGTCGAAGACGTTCACGAAATACCTAGAGAGTGTTAGCTTCCTAGCCAGACTGAACGTCATGGTTGCCGATAGATCCCAGAAGACAGCCCTCGGGCACTGTCACAAGGCGACAGTTCTTGGGAACATGATCGCAATCCATATGCTTGAATACATAACCACAGTGACACATCCTCATGAGGGATTCGAAGCGCTAGCTCACGAGTTCATGGATGTGTGTCATATTATGTGGTCGGTTGAGGCTGGTCTCGTTGACTGCTCACAGTCACACCAGACGCTGCCGCTGGATATGACGCAGGAGTTGGATCGGAAATTCCAGACAACTCATGCTGATTTCCAAGCCTTGGACCACTGGCTTTCACGGTCCCTCAGCGAAGAAAAGCGAGGTACGGGCGGGAAGCTAACCAGGGGTTGGAGGAAAATGTTTTCAGGCAATGAGGTCTCTAAGATGAGGGAGGCTCTCGCCAAGACAAAAGAGGCATTGAGAATGAGCGCGATCGTTTTCCAATGGTCTCTCGGGAAGGCTAAAATCGACGAATCGCTTGGGATCGGATACACAGCTCTCACCGCAGCTTTGGACCGGATAGAGAGAGTCGCACCAAGCACAAGCAATTCGAGCTCAGCCCAGTCTAAACCGAAGACGGTCAATTCGCACGTTATTGAGGTCGCCGAGAAAGAGATTCCTCTTCCGGTTGAGACCCTCTCACCTCCACGGGAATCCACGGTGAGATCGTCTACAAGCCTTTCGCCATCATCCTTACCCCCTCGCGGCGATAGTATCGTACATCAACTTCCCGACCTCCGGACGGATGTCAGTTGGTCGGAGCTGGGCCAAATGGAATTCGGCCGAAAAAGCACGACCTCACGCCACACCGCCTCAACCCGGAGCGCCCAAAGCCGGGCCATAGTGTCTTCTGACACACACGAAGATCTAAGAGCAAATGGAATTGCTGAGATCGAAAGCCTTACGGTAGGCGACGAGCCTGTTACAGAGACCCGGCCAATCAAAGTCGTCCGGTCTAATGTGAATCCCTCGAAGATGCCCCGGTGGGTTCCCCGGGATACAGTTGGAGCAAATGCACCGTCTCTGAAACAAAACTTGCTCGCTGCTATTCGGGAACGAAACCATAAGGCTGTAGAGCAGCTGCTCGACCGTGGTGTATCACCAGATATTGGCCCAGAGCATCATGCCCTTGGAGAAGCCATCGCCCATCATGATATTGAGATAGTGCGTACATTGTTGCTATTTGGGGCAGACCCGAACGCTGCAGACAGGAATAGTGCAACGCCTCTTATGACGGCTGTAGAAGAGTCGTTTCTAGACGCCGCATCTCTTCTGCTCAAGTATGGGGCCAATCCAAACATGGCTCCAACACCGAACCAAAACTCCTCGTTTGCACTCTCGGTCGTAAAAGAAGACACAGACTTCATTCGCCTCTTCCTGATGTATGGCGGAGACGTCAATTATGTCATGACCGACGGTGAGACAATTCTGACCAAGTCCATTCACAAAAATTCCAACAAGATTCTCGTCAACGCGATACTCGATTATGGTGCCGACGCCAACGGCAAGAACAAGGAGGGCAAGACCGCTCTCTTCGAGGCCATAACGGCCGGTCGTGTTGATCTCGTCACATCGTTACTAGACCACGGCGCGAATCCTAACCTTCCAGGTCCGAAGCACATGCTCTGGCCAGCGATGTCCGAGCCAGCGTGTCTCAAGGTCTTGCTTGCCCATGGTGCAGACCATAGAAAGACGCCAGGTATTATGGAGCTAGCCACGTCGATTAACAACATGGAATCGATCAAGATATTGCTCAAGGCAGGCGTGAATCCGAATTCTAAGAAGGACGGAACCTATACTCCCTTGTGTTCGGCTATTCGAGACAACCGCCCTGATATCTTCCACTTGCTACTAGCAAATGGCGCCGATCCCAACGTCCCGGCGGCCGAGTATCCGACTTTCAAATGTGTGACGCACTTCCGAACACATTTCTTAGCGCCGCTGAAAGCTGCTGGCGCCAATCTCAACCATCCCAAGGGCATCATCGAGACAGCGGTGCAGCACAACAATAGTGAGTAACTTCTCGGTCCTTCCAGTGAACATTTCCGATATTGGAGTATTGACTGACCTGACATGATATAGCCGAGGCATTGAAATGGCTCCTCGACCATGGTGTATCGCCGAACGACGCGGCGCCAGACACCAAGGCGACACCACTCACAACTGCAATCCGAGAGAACAAGCTCGAGCTAGTAGAGCTACTCCTCAGCCGCGGCGCCAACCCTAATGTCCGGGGCCAAGACTGGCCGGTGTGCATGGCGGTGAAGCATCCCGCGATCCTAGAGCGGCTCCTACCAGCTTTGGAGCAGCCGCGCGCGTTCAAGGGTCTCATGGAGATGGCTGTCAGCGCAGATCAGCTAGAGAGTGTAAAGCTGCTGCTAGCAGCTGGTGTCAGCGTCGAGGACCGCAACGGTGGCGTGTTTTCGCCGTTGACGACTGCGATCCGCGAACGCCACAAGGAAATCGTTCGATACCTGCTCCACGAGGCGGGAGCGGACCCGAACGCGCCGGGAGAGCACCTCCCCATCGTCAAGGCGCTCCGGCGTTACGAGGAGGGCGATACAGACATCATCGAGATGTTACTCGCCCGGGGTGCCGACCCCAACAAGGTCTATCGGGGCCACAACGCCGTCATTCAGGCCATCGAGATGGGCGACGCCCACGTGTTGCGTATGTTGATCGAGCGGTGCGGTGTTGACCTCAACGCCGTCGACGATGCGGGCAGGACGCCCCTCGAGAACGCGGAGATGAGGGGATGGGACGAGGGCAGGAAGATCCTGCTCAAGAGCAAGCAGGTCGCGTGACTATATGGTTCGGCAATTTCCTGGGGGCCTACCTAATAATCAGAGACGCGGGGGTTGTTTAATACTGGACGACTGATGGATTGTCCACGAAATGTAATAACAGATATCCAAGTGCATAATATGCGACAGTCATACCTTTCCTATGTAACACGAAGGATGGAAAACGAGATGTATAAGAAGGCAACCACGCGGTGTTTTCCCTATGTATACATATTATTCAAAACTTGATCATAATTACTTAGTTTAATTAAGTCTGGTTACTCGTATATATGAAGTAGGAATCGAATTGTTACGGTTAATTGGAAGTTGTAGGGATATATCGTCCAAATGATCAAAGTCCAATAGAGTTGAAGGCTTTCAGGCTTGTCATCTCTCCACAGAGACTGACCCCTGACACGCCCAGATGAGTCGGAAAATTGTACTCGGAGTCGGAATTCTTCTCCGGCGTCCAGCGGCGAAACGGCCGTGAGGGGTCTCCGCCGCTGTACATGGGCCTGTCGAGCCTGAACTCAAAGGTCACTTTCGAGACCTCGGGCGGACAACCTGAGGGCCCCGGGACGGCTTTCGCGGCAGCCGGGGGCATAATCGGAGCTTCGTTGACCTTCTTCTGACTTACGTCGGCGCTGCTCTGCCGCTCCGCATCACCCACGAGCGGCCCAAGCGGCGGCAGGTTCGGTTTCGCAAGCATGTCCTGTACGACACGCAACGCCGAGTCAGCGGCGCCGGAGATCCAGGTGTGATGGTACGAGAGGTGCTCGCCGGCGAAGAAGACGTTCCGCTCGGGCTGGCGCGCGACGTCGAAGCGCGCGCGGAACTGGCCCGGCAGGAACATGGCGTCGCCGGTGGCGGTCGACTGCGACCAGACCGCGTCCGAGGTCTCGATGAGCAAGTCGTGGACATTCACTTCCTTGTACATCTCGGCGAGGCATTCGAGCGCGAGACTGCGCCGCTCGAGGGGCGTTAGGGGCAGCCAGTTCGATGCATCTGTCATCCTAGGAGACAGATACCACACTTAGTTACTTTGAAATTACAGGGGGGTGTTCTCGGTTTGTCATGGGAATGAGGAAAAGAAAAAAGGGGGCGGGGGCAGCTAGCTAGCTTACCACGCGTATATAAGAAGAACGCCTGGTCCGTCTTCTCCGATGCCGTTCGATGGGAAGACAATCCATCGAATGGGAAGGTCAGTTGTGCTCTGCCCACCCTCAGACGGGCTCGGGCCCATCTTCTCCCAGAAGCGCTCCTTAAACCGCATGCCCATCTTGTACAGCGCCTCAAAGTGCATAGATCGGATAGCCATCTCCTTCCCGACGCTCCAGCTGGGGCGCTCGGCAATCATCCTCAAGGCCGCAGGGGGGATCGCGAGCACGACACGGTCAAACTCGGCGCTCACCGTCCCGTTGTACCCCGTAGCCGTGATCCGCACACCTTGGCCAACCTCCTCGAGCCCCGTCACACGCGCACCGAACGTGATGTTGTCGTACCCCACTAGGTCCGCCATCGCCTGAGGCAGTCGGCTCATGCCCCGATCGATGGTCCTCCAATCAGTCTCGTTGAAGTCCATGTTCTGCATGACGAGCTCGGGTACGCTGAGGGAGAATTGGTTCGTTTGCGAGGTCACCGTCTCGACGAAGTCGATTACTTCGTCCGGCCAACCCATCACAGACTTACAGTAGTGTCGAAAAGTGTAATCGTCGAATTTCTCCACGATTTCTTTGAACGCCTTCTCGAAATCCTTCTTGAGATTGTCGATGAAGTGGCCGATAGCTTCACGGAGGAGGTCCTGGGCCGATTTGTCTTTATATACTTCTGGAACCTCCCAACCGACGAGGGCTGGAGTGGAAGAGGATGCCTGAACCTCGGGTCGGTGCCCATTGATGTATATAGAGTTTCCAGGGGCCGTCAAGACGTATTTTATCAGGTCTATCCGTTTGTCCTCCGACACTCGAGAGTTGAGGTGGCTAACAAGGTCGAAGACGATTTTGTGGAAATCCGAATTGGGAATGCGCATGGCACCGGCCTCGAAGTACTGATCCTTCTCGGTCGTGAAGTAGTGGGTGTAGACACGACCCCCGATGCGTCCGGTGCCCTCGAAGATGCGAACACGGTGACCCTCGCGTTGAAGAAGAAGTGCTGTGTATAGTCCCGAGATGCCACCACCAACAATACCAACGTCAAGAGCTAGATCGTGATAGGTTTATTAGCTGGGTCAATGACAGGTCACACATGGTTATATGATGTATGGTACTAACGAGCCATATTGCAAAATGCCTGCTATCGGCTATAACCACAGGGTACGCAAGAATATCTTTTTCTATAACATAAGGGTAGTTTAGAGAGAGGTTTGTGTATTCGATATGGTCTATGCCGCATCGATGTAGTATGCAAAATCAGCCCTCATTTATACCCAGGCCAACAGAAAAAGCTTGTATAGCTAGTTTTCGTCCCAACACATCTTGTATCTAGGACACAATTGCCGTTTGAACTTCCAGCTCACTGACTTCCCCGCTTTCAGGTCACACATGTCTCAGATGCATATTGACAATAGTCACTTCAGATTTAATACCAGTGAGGTTCTACAGTAGCAAAATTGCAGTAGAAACCGAACCAATCTTTCATTATGAGGACTGAAAATCTCTCTAGGAGAAGAGAACTCTAAGCGAGGTACGCATCTTAATGGGTCTCAAAGTCATATGGTGGCTTTGGAATCACAAAGCCTGCCTCGTATGTACCTCAAGAGTAACTGCAGCTTCCCGAAAAGAGCGTCAACGGCTAGGATCTTCACTATTCATACAGGTTAGGGACTGGATACTGCATAAGTGAGATCGCATGCGAGTGAGAAATTCAATGACCTGTCAGCTTTCATGATAATTGGTATTATGGGGCACTGATACGGAATAGATATATAATTTCACATTCTGGGCGATGTAGTTTAGGGTTACATTGGCTAATCATGAGGCTGCAGTTAGACTCGGTAGAGGCACGGCTTACCAGCTGAAATCACCCAGAAAGGAAATGATGGAACTGGACAGGGTCAGAGGAAGGTATCTCACTGGCTGAGGCCATTCAAAACAGAGAGCAGCGGAACCCGAGTCATCTTGATTGAAGAATGGAATTAGCAGTACGACCAGAGCTGCTACGGTTAGTGATATCTCTCACCTGAGACAATTTAAATATCAGGATCCCCAGGATGCAATTCAAACAATACCACCTCTAATATTGCAGTAACCTCCAGTAACCGCCTCACTTTTCCTTCGAAGCAATCGGTCAAGACTGTGATTTGGCTTTAGTTACTGATACATCAGTTAGTACATATGATATCCACGTAATCTGAAGAAAACAAGTTGATAGCTAGATAAAGACAACGAATAAGCGAAAGAAGTGACTTCGTGTTCTAGGAGAATTTTAGAAAGGTATCTAAAATAAGCATCTCCCGTCCCCAGTATATAAACAAAATGGTGACAATTTACTACTTACCACTGAATGCAACTA
The DNA here is from genome assembly GCA_022695795.1 of Biscogniauxia marginata. Taxonomy (NCBI): domain Eukaryota; kingdom Fungi; phylum Ascomycota; class Sordariomycetes; order Xylariales; family Xylariaceae; genus Biscogniauxia; species Biscogniauxia marginata. Next base: position 172,307 of record MU404078.1, read on the forward strand.
TTTTTATGCATTTCGTAGCCAACTTTGGGCATATAACTGCTTCCTTCTACTAACAGTTATAACGCATGAAATATTATACATGACAGTAGTCGAGTCCCTTCACTTTGATCATATTATATAAACTTATAAGGTACCTAGACAAGTATATATCACAATACTGTCTAAAATTCATAAGGTAAAAGTCACGTGGAGAAATGCCATCGTTGTTAGTCACGTGTAGAATAGAGATAGTGCCATTTTAGATACTGAAACCCCCTAGTGTGGGAGACTTTTAATACAAAGTAATCATTATTCATAAGTAATAATAGTATGTGGTTATTAGGCCGAGATTTGCAGATAGTATGCCGGGATGTCCAATAGAATACGCATTAATTACGTAGAATATGCAAAACGTGAAAAGCTAATGTGTCATCGTGAGAGAATTGGAGGTGACGAACGGCCCGAAAGTGAAAAGGAGATGAGGGGATACTAGGAATGAATGGACCAAAAGGTCTCGGGCGAGGTTCGGCAATTACCCCGACCGAGGGGAGGCTCTGAAACTACTCTTCGACTCTCATCAAGACAAGACATAACCATTGAAATCATCAATTGAAATTTATTTCCGGGCTACACTCTCTATACCCCGTATTAGAGAAAGTATTGTATACTCCGGACAGGCTCTAACTGTCGGTTGTGGTCGTGGATATCGCTATAGCTTTGAGATCGTACGAGAAAATATCATAATGGCTCCTCTAGGAATCGCAATCATCGGCGGGGGAATCTTTGTCAAGGAGCAGCACATAGTGAGTACCTATCTCCTTATGGTCACCGTGCATTCTCCCCTGCATTGACATGTCAGATGGCTGCTGCGCACCAGCGGATGAGATCTAGCTAATGCATCTGGGATCGATGCCATTCTAGGCCTTCTGATAAGCTCCACCAAAGGCTAACGTTAGGCTAGCCTGCTGCCCTCGCCAGCCCCTTGATAGAGATCAAAGCCCTCTGGTCTCGCTCCCTCAAGACGGCGGAAGAAGCCACCAAACTCGTTAAGGATTCTGCGTCTTCGGTCGAACTATATTCGTCTGATTCTGGAGCCGGCAAGTCTTTTGATGACCTCCTCAAGCGCTCCGACATAGATGGGGTGGTCCTAGCCCTCCCTATCATCGATCAACCCAAATTCATCGAGAAGGCTCTAGCCGCTGGGAAGCATGTCCTGGCCGAGAAGCCAATCGCACCTGATGTTGCCAGTGCTGTAAAGCTCATCGAGTACTACAAGAAGGTCTCTGCCAAGAATAAGTTGATCTTGGCTATTGCGGAGAACTTCCGCTTCAACCAGGGCTGGGCTTATGGCGCTGAAGAGATCAAGAAGCTTGGCAAGGTAACAGGTTTCGTGGTGAGGCTCAACTCGATGATGCAGACGAGCAACAAGTACTATAACACTGCATGGCGTACGAAGCCCGAATACCAGGGTGGCTTTCTTTTAGACGGCGGTGTGCACTTTACGGCGGCTACTAGGAAGTTGCTGGGCAAGGAAAATGCTGTTGAGAGCTTAATAGCCCAGACTTCGCTGGTGTCAAGCCATCTGCCACCTGTAGATTCCATCAACGCTGTCCTCAAGTTGAAGTCCGGGGCCGTAGGCTCTTACATCACCTCCGTTGGAACGACGTTGTCAGCTTTTGAGTACCACGTGGCCTGCGAGGGAGGCTTTGTTAAGGCTGAGGGATCTAAGGTGGTGACGGGCCGTGGGGTCGGAGATACCGCACAAATCGAGGAGAAGGTTTTCGAGAGAACCAGTGGAGTAAAGGAGGAGGTCCAGGCCTGGGCGGAATCAATCGTTGCAGGGACACCAAACCCAGAACAAACCCCAGAACTGGCGCTTGGAGACCTAGAGCTGATGGAGAAAATGCTCACGAGCGGTGACCAGGATGGAGCGCGACAGAAGTTGCAATACCAACATTTCTCGTAACTGCCAATTTTTGGGGTCATACGGTCGATTTTTCTTAGTGATTAACAAGACTCATAGCTTGCTAGATTTACCATCAACGAGTAATTTCTCGAGGCCTTGCCGTAGCTGAGAATTCATTCCATTGACGTTTGGCCGTTGGGTGGCACGGTCGACAAAGACGTGGATGAATTCGCCAACAGCCTTGACTTGTTCTACATCCTTCTCGAAGAGTGCTACCTCGTATACCACACTAGACTTGCTGAGCTTGTTGACTCTAAGGCAGAGTTCGGCAATCTTGGGATAAGAGATGGCTGAAAAATAGTCGCAGTGAGTGTGAGCCATTAGTGGGTGCTGCGACGAGGTTGGCGGCTGAAGGCCGCAATGTTCCAGTAGGTACGAATTGATGACAGAGTCGAAGCTGTGGAAATAATTATGGGAGATTAGGCAAGAATCCTACTTGTAAGATTAGGCATTTGTCGTTCACTAACAGGAAATTGTAGACCGAGTTATTCATGTGATCATACATATCGTTGTCGTTCCTATACTAGAAGTGAGTTCATGTCCTTCCTTCGATAACCGTTCACGAAGTGTAGTCTCACCATCGCGTTCGATATTCCAGGAGGAAGGGATAGTCGTTCCGACTTCTCCTCTTCAGATGTTTGTTGGATGCCATGGATACGCACAGACTGTAGGTAACCAACACGACCAACGTAGAGCTAGTCTGATAAATAAATTTATCACGGTTAGGGAGTTGCAAGAGCTCGTTATGGATATAAGTATAAATATATGTATATATATAAGACAGGTACCTAGTTAGCCGCTAAGGTGAAGGGCAACTGGATGTTGAAGATTAAAGGGGGAGAGTCTTCAATGAGAATGAGCCGAAGCCGAGGTTTAGCTAGGGGGAATGTTTGCCGGGCCGAAACAACATCATTGACGGACCGGTGGATCCACCGAGGGGTTACTTCAATTCTGCCAGTCTTGACCGTTAAAATTTCCCTCTTCCCTACGTGAACGGCTTTAGCTTCTCATCCATCATCCACCAGATTTACCTACGCAGATGCGATCGTATGCAATCGACGCATAACATCAAGTCTCACCACTCCAGCCAGAAAACTGTGGCAATATAATCCTGTATCCGTGGCGCCCTACACAGGGCAAGATCCTTCTTACGGTCTACCATGAGCCAGATAGGAGACACCCCCACTCCTGCGGCTCCAGCTCCGGTGCTAGCATCGACGGCCGTTGCGACGCCAGGGGTTGGAAACTTGGCGATAGCTGACTCACAAGAAACCGAAAATAACAATTTGGTCTCGCCGCCATTGATTACTCCGTGCGGCGACGCCTGGCCGAGGCCGTACTACATTGAGAATGGCCTGCGACGAGTTGCTCCCTACCATTACACCTACAACACATGGTGCAAACAACGATGGATAGGAAGGGAGATACTTGATGTATTCGAGAGCGAGTTCAGGGATCGACCGGTAGAGTATTATAGGAATGCTATGGAAACAGGTAAAATCTGTATCAACGGCAAGCCTGTATCCGGGAGCCATATTCTTAAGAACGGAGAATTAGTCTCGCACACAATGCATCGACACGAGCCACCAGTCTCGGCAGCCCCTATAGGTATCCTCCACGAAGATGAGGACATGATAGTAATAAACAAGCCCTCGGGGATACCTGTCCACCCGGCGGGCAGATACAACCTCAACTCGGTTATCGAGATCATGAAATCTGAGAGGCACCCGCAATGGATCGCATACCCGTGCAACAGACTAGACAGGTTGACCAGTGGTATCATGTTCATCGCAAAGCATCCCAGGTCGGCAGACCATCTAACCGTTCAAATCAAACAACGGACGGTACGGAAAGAATATATAGCACGTGTTATCGGTAACTTCCCCGATGGGGAAGTGGTCTGTAACGAACCCGTACTATCAATATCACCCAAACTAGGATTGAACCGGGTACGGGCGAGTGGGAAGACCGCGAGAACGGTCTTCAAGAAGCTCGCTTATTACCCCTCGCGCCAGCCTCGGCAAGACATAGCGAACAATAATCCGCAGATGGCAGGAGGAGAGGCTGTCGAAGATAAGACAAGGCCATGGGTACGCCAAGAAGGCTATTCCGTCGTCCGGTGTTTACCGGTGACAGGTAGAACCCATCAGATCAGAGTCCACCTTCAGCATCTCGGACACCCAATTCAAAACGATCCTATCTATGCGAACCAAAGAGTCTGGGGTATCAAGCTGGGATACAACGACCCCGACGCCCTTGAAAATACAGACGAGGACATCATGACTCGATTGAACCGGATGGGAAAAGAAGACGTGGCCGATGCGGTAGCCTACCACGATGAGATGGTAGATAAGTATTACAAAAATAAGGCAGAGAAAATGTCCGGAGAGCTATGTGAGGTCTGCGATACACCACTGTACACAGACCCAGGCGAGCAGGAACTCTCGCTATGGCTTCATAGTCTACGGTACGAAGATGCCGGAGGTAGTTGGAGCTACGTTAGCCCTCTCCCCGACTGGGCTTTGCCCCCATCGGGTATGGCAGGACCGACAGAAGTTGGGGGAATGGAGGAACTGGTCGACGCCGTAAAGGATATCAATCCTGAGATCGCATAGAACTCTCCATTTCTCGCGATCGAAGGACAGTAACTGGACAGTGCTACCGCTCAAGTTGAAACAAACGACTTGAGCTGGTGCAAAGTCAAATAATTGGATTCGCCTGGTGGCTCCGTATACCCCTTTCGATAGACACTGTCCAGCCGAGGGTCAGCCACCCGAAACCGCTCGAACTAGATAGCACTTATATCCTCACACCTAGAAGACACGTACTCAGGGCTTGGCCTCTGCTTACCAGGAATAGAGTTTTGAGTTACGTTACAGCCATGGTTCCCGACAAAAGAATTATCCCACTTTCCGCAACCGCCCGACGCCTCCGCTGCAACTCCAATGACCGGTAGAAGTACAGTCTACATGGTGGTGCGTGCAAAGAAAGGATTCTCAATAAGCTTCTTCTAGAATACACGTGGCGACGGCGGGGAACTGAGACAGGGATGTCTGGGGGGGTTGAAGGAAAGGCTGCGGCATTTGGGATGTACCAGAAAACTCTTGCGACAGCATCAACGTTATTCCCATGCCGGGCAATCGCCGTAACCGTGGAAGTGCCTAACACGGTATTGCATTACAAGCCTTGATACCGACCACGACGCTGGTTATGAGGTTCTCCACGGGCTCGTTAGAATTGTGTGCTTTTTTCGTCTTCCCCCTCGTCATTCTCAAGCAACAATACAAGGCTCTCTGTTTTAGTACCTTGGGCAGCCGCAAGTCGGGTTCCATTAATGACAGAGGATAGTCCCTATTGGTAACTAGGCGCGTTACCTGTAGCGAAGCAAAGTTATGATATGGGCTAAGGCTTGTCTAGTTACCTCACGTCTACGAATGCCGGAATTCTTCGCAGGCATTGTTTCGGTAGATTCCACCTCGCCATTCTGAAAATACTCAAGTCTTAGCCCGCCGACTAGGCGCTAGGGCACGTTCACCAACTGTGGGACTAGACGGCTACTCCTGATCACCACTCTTGATCTTCATGCCCAGAGCTGTCAAACTACAGCGACATGATAATCTGCATTCGGAATCTCACAAGTCCAGTTACCACATCTCTTTCGTTTGCTCTCAGATCCCGTGAGAATGCTTGATGACAGCGTGAGAGCTAGACGGTTTCCAAAGCGTTACCCGGCGCTAGCATCTCAACTCCCACCCTCACTAGTGCCTCCAGCCAGCTCACTACCTCGCAGTGATCTTCAGACCGTCCTCCGATCTTCGATGGGCGTTGGGTTGAGTATCATAGTGCAAAGTCTATTTGGGAACCCGGCCCTTGCAGCTACACACCACTAGACTAGACTATAGGCTGTGCATGCTGACCATATGCATAGCCGAGCCGCCATCCTCGTTGTAAGTACCTCGGGACTTGGCTACCTTGGCTGGCCCAAACTCGTTCGGTGCGATTACGAGCGAATGAGCATAACGGTTGCAAGTCGGAAACGAGCTGAACATGCCCACCCTGAGCATCTTAGCGCCCCTAGTAAGTACCTGAATACTTTCCCATAACCTGTGCTTGCAAAGTATTCTGGAAGAGAATTAGCTCCTGAAGGTTCTTCACAATACATCTGTGCTTAGTCTTCCGCTTCGAGCTAGGGGACCCTTCACTCTCTTCACGGAGTGGCCATCTAGTCACTAGTGGGTCGTATTGTAATCCCAATAAGCTAGTATCTTGGTAGATACATGGACGCTTCGAGTTGCCTGCCAGGTGGATAGCTGCCCCAAATTCTGATTTAGTTATATATCCCCTCATGAGGCCAACTAGACCCTCCTTGAATCTAGTCCATTCATCTCAGCCATCTCATCCATATTATCAACCTCATTCGAGCATATATACATACAGATATATATTTCACCTGTCTTCATCACATCTCAAATTGCCGTTAGGCACAACCCTCAAGACTATCAAGCATGTCTCCTACCATTCACGCCATCATATCGTCCCCGAGAAAAAGCTCCCCAGCAACCTCAAGTCCAGAACTTACCAACGGTATGGCCAAGCCTGACACCGAAGCCGCTAAAGTTGGAAAGCGAAAAGGTATGCTTCAAATATCTATCAGGTATGAGCGAATTCAAGTTGGCTAAACATCAATGCAGGCACCAGAAGTGTATCCACACTCAGCCCTTCACAACTCGCCCGGAAGCGCGCCAACGACCGGGAAGCTCAGCGAGCTATTCGAGCTCGCACAAAGGAGCACATTGAAAATCTCGAGAGAGAAATCGATGAACTTCGAAGCAGACAGAACCGTGATCAGACTATTCAAGAACTACTCCAGAGAAACAAAATCCTAGAAGAGGAAGTCCACCGATTAAGAGATGGGACGGGGATCCATAGTTCGGGCACTAGTGACCCCTACCAGCCCTGTACGTTTGGGGACTCAGACCGATATATTAGTGAGAGCATCACGGCTGACCTCTTCATAGCATATCACGGCTCTAGCACTCGGACGTCCCCCTTCGGACACTCTACTACTGAGTGTCATTTGGTATCAGACATGTCTCACTATAACAATATCCCCGACACCACAGACGTCTGGCCCTCATCTGTCGTGCCTTGTTCTGTTCCATCAACCGTCTCCAGCCCCTCTTCATCCGGTGCTCCTGATGATTTCGGGAATACCTACCTCCCGACGAGTGCACCTTCTTCGGCCGTCCTCGAGAGAACAAGCCTACCACCAAGTATGAGTTCTCCTGCAGTCTCCTGCATTGGCAGCGACATCGGCTTCGACGACATCAAGTCTGGTGAGTTCCCTGTTGTCTTCGCACGATCAAAGCGGAGTCTAATCCAACGTTCCTAGAATTTGCGTGCCCACCACTCAACATCGTCCCACTCACGCCAACAACCTACCACCAACAACCGTGGGGCGTGTACCCCGTGTACTACCAGGCATCCCCAGTGGTACTATGAGCAAAAACCCGAATGTTTCATTTTGAGAGTTGGGACATTGGGACACAATTTGGCACACGAAACCGGGCCCCTGGTTTCTTTCTGTTCCTTTACATGTCTCCACACGCAATATCGCATTACCAGTGGATTTTATTTTACAGTACGGTATCGTTCACGCAGTGCGGTTACCACGAGCCGGTATATTCCATGGTCGAATATCGTCGTCTACAGCGCAAACTTACGGGTTTAAGTCTGCGCTTTTGAAATCTTGAAGGCGTTAACAGTTGGTCATTCTACGGGCACCTGTCGCAGATTGGGTGGGCATGTGGGGTAGCTATGGGATCCAGAGGCTTGGGCATTGCACGAAAACGTTGTGCGGCGTTATCTTGAGTTGCACTGGTTGGTTAAATTAGAAAGACAAGACCCCTAGGTCACATCAGGCGTTGAGGGGGGTTCATCATTGTTTATTTGGTCATAACAGCGGGCAAAAGGTTATGGGTGAAAAGAACTTGGGATGCATTAGCCAACGGGGAATTTATTGTACAATGAGAATCACGAATATTACAAGAGTTTTGCCAAATTTCCATCACTTTTACCTCCTTGCTACGTTACGGTGATCCGGCTCGATAACTACACACGAAGGATGGAAATATTCATCCTATACATAACTACACAAAGCAACAGTCTCAGGCAATATGAAGAGTTACTAGGTAATACCTCCATGTTTCCTCTATGAAAATCAGTATGTAATCTATAACCCAGAGGCCTTTTCTCTCGCCCTTTTTTTCCATCCGAAACTCTACTCCAAGTAGCCGCACATCAGATTATGAACCTACCATTTCCCCATTATCGACACCTCATTACACTCCACAATGGCTCCTACGATCATAACGTTTATAGTAGATTCACCTAGGTCTCGCATATAGCCCGGGAATCAAAATCCGGGGAACTGACTCCACACAGCTCACGACCCCGGAAATGCCAGTTTCTTCTCGGCAACACGGATCCACAAGAAAAGGTTTATATTGACCTCTACATCTGAGATTATTTGTAAATTTTTGCCGAGCAATAAAGGTAATTTGCGGATCGCATGACGGCGCAAGGAAAATGAGATGTGCCCTAAGATGCAGGTATTATTGCCCGGCGTTCGGCAGCGGCCGGGAGATGACCAAGGCTGGGGATAATTGGCCAATAATACTTAAGTAGTTCTGGTTATACCATAGCAGCGATACTCCAATCTCCGGACACTGACATCACGAATAATGTCGAACTGTAAGTCAATACGGTTGAGACCATTGCTTGCGGATGGGGCGCCAGCACGCAATTACGTCCGCTATACAGTATTCTAGGCCCTACGTGCAATGAAACTAGTGGATTACATGCATACTCTTTCAACCATGTGAGGACTAGACTGCGTCTCGCGGTCCCCAATCTTGGCGGAGCTACAACTTCACCATTCCCACGTACAGGTCCGTCTACGGGTTAGTCTACCAGAGCCAGAGCCAGACATCTAAGTTATCCTAGGAAACCTTTTCTGTCAATGGAAAATTCGCCGACCAGGTTATATGACATAATACACCGATCTGCATTACCTCTCTGCTACGCAAGATAGGAAATTATTTTTTTCTGAAGAAAGGCACAGACGGGCATTACAGGTCAAGCACGTCAGAGATAAGCCTATTGTTTTCTACTTCCAAACAACTCCTGGGGGAGCAGCGAAAAGAAACCTGATTTAAGAACTCCTTCCGGCGGTCCGAGAGAGGGGAGAAAAATCTTCTAAATACCGAATCCTGCTAAAGATGAGAGAGAAATTACCTTTTGAGTTTACGGTTAACGTAAAAAATGAAGAAGCATAAGAGCATAAGAGACGTGTGTACTTAATGTTACTGGGCCAAGAAACTGCTGCTGGTAAGTATAACTTTCTCTGCCTTTCTCTTGGACGGTACTCCACCAGCTGCCTGTACATAACGGAGCGGCGTTATTGTCCCGCAGACAGGGATTCTTTTGGTGGCTCAACTGCCCTCCTGCTTACGTATTTACTACGTTTACTTGCGCAGACAAGTATTATATTCGTCGGATAAACGACATGATCGGAAAAAGGGGGCCTGGAAACTTGCAATACTGGTGCCTACTCGCCGGCTCTATTAGCTGTCCTCGTCGCGAGGGAAAGACCAACACAAGCCCCTTTTATTTGAGAGCTTTATCAGCACATATACGTATACATACTGATGGATCGCGTACCTCACTCAAACTACAACGCGCATTATTCCACGATCACCCGGGACGTTGTCTGGCAAACTTGGAACGACATTGGACTTTGGTACGCACTATAACATAGAATCCTGATATTATTACACCAAACCAAAGGTACTCTATGCACATAGGTATGCAGGTAGACATCATTATCTATCTAGATACGCAAGGCTCCTATCGCATACCTCCATCATAGGATCTACCCTGAGGACACCCCAGCCGGGGATTTTCATGGTCCTACAAGGATTGTCTCCTAGCCCGGAAGATCGTCCCTAATTGGTAGCGGGGGATCAATCAATACCTACCTGCCGGACGAACCAGAGCTGAAATGAAGGGCGTTTATCTGGCACAACTTTTCAGAGCTTCCCCGAAATACGCTCGATTTCTGCGACTGTTCATCAAAACAGTGACATCTTCTTAGCTGAAAATACCGAACCGCCGCGGAAGATCTTATACACTTTTTCGACATTGCATCTAGCGGTTCCAGAACAACGCCCTCAACACCACCGGCACCGCCTCCGCCTATCTTCAACTATTTGAGTTTAAGGATCGCCATTATTTAAATCAATTGAACCGCATTCGGTCATATTCCATACCCATAAAAGTCATATGATAATTCATAACATGCACCTTAGCAAGAGGAGCTCATAGAGTTCTGTCTTGCACATGGGATGACGAGTTCATCCTTACTGACGTTACGTGATTTCAACTCAAATCGAGAATCAAGTGCCTCTCTCATTTGCCGGGATTCCGGAGGGCCGCCAGCGAGACTTCTACAGCCCACGCGGCGGTTCTTAACGATATGCGACAGCATGTGCGCCTATCTGACCAGCCGCCTCAACACAGACATCTTAGAAAACTAACGAGATAACCATCGAGTCGTTATCCCGCCCAGACTACCTACCTAGGTGGCGCAAGGGAGTTTAGTATAACGTCCGAGCGCGTCACTTAATAGCTGAGACACTATTACATGCCGCCTCAACACTATCTAATCTACTACTTTCAGCCTCTGATTGCACAATTTCTATACGTCCAACTGCCACCGTCCTAGAATATCGCCTACATAGTCCAATGGCCTCACTAGCGTGTCGACGAGTTAGCTGAAGCCTTTCTCTCCCTCTCAAGCTACTGTCATGGACCATGACGACTTCCGAATACTACCGACTATACGTATTAAGAAGTTTGTTTTGCCTTTCTTTTATCCAAATAAGGTTAGGTTGTGTATACGCAACTTCTGGAGTAACCCAAGTCTGTAATATGTAACCAGAAACTAGCAAATGAGACATTTCACGCAACTATACTATCTAGGTAGCTATGTAACCTTCAATATTTTTACCGGTTGATATACATCATTTGCAGATCACGTGGACACACCTTGGTGAATTAATATATGTGTGGCGTTTCTTTTCTTTTCCTTTCTCCTTTCTTCTTTCGCAAACGCTAAGCACGTACATTTTCTAGTCTATAGGAACTACCCGCCAATATGTAAGGACCCTATTCACTTATTCGACTAATGGCTTCCACTGCGCCAATAGGGTGAACGGCTTTCACATGAGTTTTTCTCGAGCTCAGTATCGTCGTTTCGAGGAAGGCGGAGTGTTGTCTTAGCAGTGAGATCTAGAACATCTCCTTAGTTACGTACGTCCAACAGCTAATCAATCATCTATGGCGTGTATCTCCCAGTATATCCCCTCTCGGGCCTTACCTAGGTTTTGTTTCGGCTATCGGAACCGAAACAACCGGAACCGAAACACTGATGGCTCCCCATATTCCCGAGAAAAAAAAAGGGGGGGGTGACCATAACACGCAGGCTTGTAGAATAGGAGGCGCTATATATTTAGGTTCGACGGTCTCTCGGGTTTTGAACTCTAAACCTGCCGTTTCAAACACCGCCAACCCCCATCGCTCACCCTCCCTTTTGCAACGTTGTACGTTGCTCCTAGTGGAGGGAAGAAGATGCACGCTATAGGCCTGTCAAACCGAAGAGGCTTTGATAGGCTGTTCCCATGTGGGCTACTCGCAATACAAGGCGCATTTTCATATGATCGCAGCCTTAGCATGAAGCCTTACAGATCTAAGTGTTGATCGAAACTCTACTGCCTCTTCTCCTGGCCGTTCCAAGGACAATCCTAGGCATAGGTCATTCATGATGGACTAGCTAGCTCTGTCAGCTTGCCTATTATCAGGCTATATTACGTCGAAACAGACCTTGAAGTTGGTCGCGTCACAAAGTGAAAACAGGAGTTTTAGGAGCTTGAAATTTTTGCCAACAAGATCGAATGTCTCCCATCCGCCTTGGATGGTTCATCAACCACGTGGTAGGATCACGCATCTAGAATCGTACGATCATCGCAACCAGTATTCTGCTATGCCGAAGAGAAAGGTTCTCGACGCAAAATGTCTCGCAACAGATCCCCCAGCGCAGTGAAAGTCAGCGATCAAGAAGACTGGATGAACAGTTTCTAGCTATGGGCTAGATTCTATGCTCACGTTCTGCATGTTTCAACTGCCTTGCTCCCGTCAGCCGAGTATCTACACGTGGGAAGACATCTATCACCCCCTGACTAACATCGAAGCCCGAAAGTCTAATGTGGCTGGCAAAACAGGGAAACATCGCTCACACCAAGTTTTCAGGTCGCCTAGAAATAACGGCACAAAGCAGGCCCCGCGATTATTGCCAGCATTCATTTCCTTGCATGGTAAGGTGGTGAACCTTGATCTAGCTCAGGGATTCGTCTCCCCTTCAAACCCAGCCTAGCGATGGAATTCTTCTCGAAGCATGTCAAACCTAAATCTACGTCGTCGGTTGGATGTAAAGAAACCTTAAAACGAGAAGCTTGCAGCAACGGCTACAAGCTTCAGTCTCCTGGTGGCCCACATCCCTTAAACCCACATTCCGTTCATACTATTTTATCTGTTCGGACTCGGTCTGGTACGCATCCATACGAAAACATGGAAACAGCGCCACGCGCCGTCTAGCGGGATTTCTCTGCACTGGGTTCCATACACAACCTATACTAGCTACATAGGTAGTCCAGCGATGAGGTGGGTTTCTTTTTGTATCACGGTACGGCATGGTCTTCAACAGTATGATCCTACTTCGTTCACCCCACGCGAGAATTACGCTGTCACAATAAGGTTTTTGATCCCCCTTTCTCTCTTCTTGTTCCTGAATTCTAGACGTGGTCCATCCATGAAATGCCGATCTGGAAATTCGCTACCAATATTGATCTCATGTCTTGCCTGTGTTTTCCATCCCGCTCTCCCTAGCCGAGATTCGACCACCCATCCACCACCCTCTCGCCCCTAGCGGTGGTGAGGTGCGGGTGTTTTGGATTTTGCATCATTCGAAACATCCTAACTTAGAAACATTATACGGGGCCTTCTGGGGGCCTTTTTCAAGAAGGGCTGGACTTAGATCGTGTATGCAGCCCAGCACAGTACACTACAGTTAGCTCTTGCATACCTCTATCCAAACTCCACGCCCTGTGGACCCTGACAAGAGGGGTGAGCATACATCCAGTACACCATCTTTGTCTGAAAGATTACTCTGTAGAAGGAGCATGCCTGTGCGTGATATAGAGCTGAATATCTAAACAATTGATCTCTACCCACCTACACACCCTATTCAGACTACTCTAGCCGAATATTTTTGATCCCGTTTTCCTCGGTTGCCATTCCAAGGGCGACCTTTTGCGAAGAGATCATATGGCCAGCCACGATGCCATGATATCATGCATGTGGCATAGGCATACCCACACCAGCAGACACACACGCCCCTACCCAGTAGTGAGAACAACCCCCACCCCCCTCGTAACCCTTAGACATTACGTGTTGAGGTGGGGTACGCAATAATGGAGCATGGATGAGCTCCTGCTTTCCTAAGCTTACTAGGAAAGTAATTAAGCGGATAGGCGCCATAGCCTCTGCAGCGGGGATGTTTCATCGGTAGTTGTCTCTTCTTCCCTATCAAGGGGATTATGAGCAGAAAGGTCAAAGTGTACGTACGGGTGGGCTCTTTTTATCTGATTAGTGTGCTGGAATGTGTGACTGACAGTGTTTTCATTCCCCTTTCCCTTTTTCTTTTCTCGATTTCTTTCAAATTCTCGCCTCCTTTCCCGGCATATTAGGGGGAGAGGATCCCAACTCATATGGTAGGACATCTATAGCTTATATAAAAAGGGGGGATATTATAAATATATGTTAGGTCCCTAATTAATGAACTTAAAAATGAAAAAGATAAAGAGACATTTGATGTAGTTAGATTGTTTGGATTTATATAGGTAGAAATGAAGTATTAATATGTAGTTATTGTCACGATGTCTGCTAAGACATAAGTATTAACAACGTTATCATATGAAGAGCTAGAACTGGAGGTGGCTTAGAGGCGGTGCTTTCACAAACAAAAACACGCGCTGTTCCAGACTAGCATTATATCCGTGATTTTCCTTACTACCAAGCTTGCTCCCTGCCCTGCCCCCAACGAGGCTCTTGGTAAATATGTAGATGCTAAAAAGGCATACGTGTGACTTACGACGCTTATATTGTTTTATCATGAAGTGACACAGCTGCAGCTAGGGTTGTAGGCACCACAGCCGTCACGATTAGAAATTCATGTTACAGTCCAAGGTATACTTATAAACCGAGTGGCTTCTAGATATTAAGATGGATCAACGCAAGTTCTTTGAAAGTCAGTGTAGCTTTTAGTACTGCCTAGAAGTCTGCGGAAGCTTACATGACTATTCGAATATGCTCTAAATACTGCTTCGAAGTTGGTAGGAGCCGATGGTGCTTCGTGATGCTACTGTGCAGATGTTAGGGTTGCACAAGTGCGAAGTACTAGGGAGGTATAAGTGTCAGCAGGGTCGCCAAAGAGCCCCTTTAAGAGCTGTTTCAAATACGGGCAAAAGGCTGCTTCGCCATGTATCTATAGTCCTAGCTCTTTGTGTAACAATAACATTATTGCCCCCATTGCAAGCTGGCATCGTGGCAATAATGAAGTTAATGAAGCTAATTATCGCAAATCCTGGTCAATCTAGAGGCTTATAGTTTGTAGCTAGAAATGGCCCATTTCAATGCGACAATCTATCCCGAACCACAATCAGATATTAGAAACCGAAGGCCTAGCTATCCGTATGATAAAAATGAGAAGCTTTGCGTAAGGAAAGAAAGAAAGTCCTTAAGCTACAAGTACCCTAACCACTAAATACAACGAACGAAGGGTGTGAAAATACTGTTCGTGTAGGCCTGCCCGTTTTAGTTACCACAGTAGGAAACAGAGAAGAAAATCCTCGTCATCCTCAAGGAATTCCTTTCTCGATACCACTACTCGGAGTTTGAAGCGCCCCTTCTGATTGAAACTATGTGTTGTCAACTTCGTTAAGCTGTCGGCAATAGGATGTCCTCTTGAATCTCATCATGCAGAAGCTCGCCCAAAATCTTAATTATTTCAGCTGTTCTTTGAGACGGACGATACTTGTCATCGAGTATGACGAGAGCTGATACGAGGATTGCCCACACGCTGGCGGATTTGTTTGTCGGATTCAGTGAACCAGCCTCAAGATAATTAAGAAGCTTTACTCGTTGGTGGGCGGAGAAGCCCCTTTTCAAGAGATACTTCACGAGGTCCTGAGTTGCGGCCTTTTCATTTATTTGGCAACTCCCGAAAAACAAACCAGACAAGCATATAGACAAAAGTAAGCTCCTTGAACTTGATTCGGATTTTAACAAAGCATTGGTGGAGGAATTCATGACCCCTGCCGTAACATCAGTATCATTTAGTCCCAGTGAAGCTGCAAAATGTGACAGATATGTCTGATCTGATGGGATAGCGAATCCCGCGTCAGTCCAGTCCAGAGGAATGGAATAAATCATTTCTCTGAATACTGTCGCCCGAAAACGGCTTGGGAGGATACTTGCTAGATCCTTGACAAGGGGCCAGGAAACTCGAAAAGAGCCTTGCTGGTCTCCTCTCGAGTCCAACTGCGCGTCAAACCTGATTGCCAGTATATCATAACCGTACATATATACTAACTCGTTCTTGCAAGATTAGCCGCCGTGCTTCACAGCCCTCAACTCTGCCAACCATAGACGCACGTGTAATTCCGCCAAGTCGAATTCGCGACAGTCTGATTGAAGCTGGCGGATTCTCTCTGGCTGTATCAGGTCGTCCTTGACTACTCTGTGAAAAAGTTTGACCCTTGTTGAATAGAGAAGTAGATTGCGCATATTCGCATAGTTCTCGTCGTGAGAAATTGTAGCCGAACTGGAACGTACTTGATATTCAGTCTCGACCAAACCTTGGGTCCATACATCCAAGTGATGAGTAACGTATGTGATGTGATCCAAGATCTCTCTTCCGGTGTAGTTGTTGTCCCGCACAAGCACTCTACGCCACGTATCTTCGTCTGCCAGACATTACAGGCATAAAGCATTCACGTCGTGGCGGAAGGGGTTTGTTAGCACGACAAAGAGTATGCGACTTGCTAGTTTTCGATCCACACGCGAAAGCGAGCCGATCATTCGATAGTATAATTTTTCGATATCCTCTAGGATTTCTTGCAGGGTTTTTTTCTTGGTCAGTCTCGTTTCCGTGCCTCACGGCCTCCGAGAGAAGTATTCGAACAACGAGAACTACCCAGAGGAACACGCTGTCTGCACGGCGTACAATTAAATACACGATAATACATGATAATACGTAATAATAAAAATCAATATGAGTTATTGTGAAATAAAATGTAAAATAGGTTAATATGTCTTTAAAAACGAGGTGCTTTATAACAGGGTTCCTAGTAAACAAGGTAAAAAGGAGTCATATATACCTCTCACTCTCAGTCCGTGGTTCACCTACTCGTTCCCTTGACAACGTAGGTCGTATTTTCAGCGCTGTCTCGGATGTATTGCATTTACTTACCAACCTAGTAGCACTAGGTAAGTAGATATTCATTCAACAAAGCTTTAGGCCATCTTATGCCTACATTTCAGATTAAATATCGCTTTTAGTGATAGTCAAAATCCCAAATAGGGGGTTAATATCAGCTTATAAGATCTATGGAATATATGATTAATGTGTACTATGGGGCTGGTTAGTAGCCTAGATATAAACAAAACATTTCACAGGACACCTGTATCCAAGTCCTCCATCCATAATGCACAAGCCATCTATCTCTTGCCTCCCACGCAACATAACAGAACATAAGTTCCTTGAAGATCTCGACTACCTACTCAGGTAAGCCGGGCCTCTTGGTTAGGTGTATGCAGCTGCAGACCCTCTTGACGCCACCAAGCACACCCATCCTCCAGAATCTTGGCATATTATTAATCTACTGCATAATATTGGCTTCGACCTTAGGCTAGAGAATTAAAAAGCGCACGTACAGAACATTAAAACGATGTGGCGTTGTCTCTGTATCTCAAAAGTTGGGGTCTGTGATATGTCGCAGCCTGCTTTCAGTGTTCACTGCCATATAATAAATACCCCAGTCAGTCGAGCTGCATATGCATCACATCTATCAGCAAGTAGTTCAGAAAACCAAGAAAACCGTTGCTTGGTAACTGATGGCCATAAGTGCTTGTTCGTATTGAGATACCTATTGTGTAATATGAAGTTAAGAGGAAATATGTATATAGTGGAGTTACTGAAAAGGGGTGACCTCGTGCACAGACCACCTTGCGAGTCGACAGTCCTCTAGTTCTTCCCAATGAAATTTCATCAATCCTTATAAAAATCTTCCAATCAGCTAACATCTCTACTTTAATGCACCTGTAAAGGAGCAAGAATCGCAGTCTCGGTAATAAAAAATAGCCTTGCAAAATTTTATGAGAAGAACTGAAGTGTCGCTAATGGTGCCTGTAGGAACCTCGGTGCATGAGACTAGAATCATGATGGTTTGAGGAGCCGAAGTGTGAATCTTGTATTAGAGATATCCAGCTCATGAGCCGGACTTAGCTACGACGTCTATTTTGTATAACAAATTGACCGCCGCTTAGCAGGCCGGTTTTCAGAAAAGAGATACAGTGCCCTGCAAAACGTGTGTGCTCTGCTCACATCAGGCTGCATGAACACAGAACGGGACTGGCCGAGTTGCGACCTTCTCAAGCTTGATCGATCTCCCAGTCGATACTGTATTTGAGGGAGCAACCCAGAAGTTGGAGCCGGTGAAAACTAAGCAGAGGTGCTCCCAGGTTCAGTCATGCCGACCCTACGGGCGATGCCGAGGATAAGGGGAGTGGCCTGGTGGTCGGTACCACAGGGTCAGCGACCACTTAGCCGCATAAAGTACCTTCTCCAGACAGCGCCGGCACCTTCTACTATAATGCCACCGCTGCACTGTACGTCTTACCGAAGGAGCCATAGCAGAACCATCGCCACTAGGAACTACAGTACCGCAAGCCTTTCCCAGCAGGACCCCGTACCGACGACGGAGCAGGATGAGAGCGTGAAGAAGACGTCGGAGCCCCTGAACATCCTGTTCTGCGGTTCGGACGCGTTCAGCTGCGCATCGCTGACGGCGCTACACGAGGAGCACGTGCGCAACCCGGCGCTCATCCGGTCGATCGAGGTGGTGGTGCGGCCGGGCAAGCGCACCGGGCGCGGATTAAAGACCGTTCAGGACCGTGAGTTCTACATATTTCTCAATCGTGGTTTCATCGTATCTCCTGTGCTATACCCATCCATCGTCTACTTATGTCCCTGAGAATGAGGAAATAGTCGAATAAGACGTGATAACCGCAAGTGGTCTTGCTTTTCTATATTACTCTGTTACCCCCTTCTAGGTAGAGTACGAATGAGACGGGGATGTACATGACATATTACGGATAAGGAAAACTGACATTAATCTACCCAACTCACAGCTCCACTCCGAGCCCTAGCAGAGAGTCTCGGCCTGCGCATCCACGAGTGTGATACCTTCACAGGATGGGATGTAAGTCTTCCCTCCCCTTCGCCCCTTTGATAAACCCGGCCCCCCCTTTTCAAAGTTCTTATTCTCAAATCACATCCCACCCAAACTAACATCTCCCCCTTCCCCCACCCTCCCATCCACAGTTGCCGCCCCAGATAAACCTCATAATAGCCGTATCCTTCGGGATCTTCGTGCCGCCGCGCCTCCTCCACTCGGTCCTCTACGGCGGGCTGAACCTGCACCCGTCGCTGCTGCCGGACCTCCGCGGCCCCGCCCCGCTGCACCACGCGCTCCTCCGCCGCCGCACCCTCACCGGCGTCTCCCTGCAGACGCTTCACCCCGAGAAATTCGACCGGGGCGTCGTCCTCGCGCAGACGCCGTCGGACCCGGCAGCGCCCGGCGCGCTTCGCATCCCCCCCGCCGCCACCACGCACCACCTGCTCGGCCTCGTCAAGCCCGTCGCGGCGCAGATGCTGGTCCGCGGGCTGCGCGACGGGCTGCACGTCCCGCCGCTCGTGGACCAGGGGTGGGAGGCGCGGTTGTGGAGGGAGTGCGCGCCCGAGTGCGCGTCCGAGACCGAGCCCGAGTCAGACGAGGGAGCAGGTGGAAGTGAAAATGAAGAGTTCTCGGCGAAGCGCGAGCGCATACTTCGTGGCTTCGGAGGCGACAACCGCGCAGCGGCGAAGCCGCGGCTCGTACACGCGCCCAAGATCACGACGGCGGACCGTCAAGTACGCCCCTCGATGCTCCTTGAAGACACCTCGTCGGATGCCCGACCCGGGGCAGAAGAAGAAGAAGAAGGAAAAGAAGGCGGAGAAGAAGAAGAAGAAGAAGAAGAAGACAGCACGATCATGCGGCGCCAGCGCGTCATAGGCCCGCTGTGGTTCTACGCCCTCGACCAGCGCGACGGCAGCAAGAAGCGCATCATCATCGAATATCTCCAGCCTGCTCCTCTTCCCACCATCGGCACCAGCACCAGCACCGACACCGATACCACCACTGATACTAGCACCGAAATCAGTACTACTACCACCATCGTAGACAAAACCGAGAGCCAAAGAAGAAGCCCCCGCTCCGTCGACGCCGACAAGATAAAGCACCTCCTGCTAGGACTGGACCACCCGCCCCCGAGCGCGCGCAAAGAAAAGAATCGGCTCGAGATCGTCATGTTCGAGAACGACGAAGTGGACACGTGCGCGACCCTGTCGCTGGCCACGGACCCCGCGCCCGAGGGCGGGGACGGGCCCGGCGCCGTGTACCTGGCGCGGGACTGCTGGATCAAGCGGCTCAAGGTCGAGGGCGACAGGGCGAAACCGCCGCGGCTCGCACTGCATCACTTCGTCGTCGTCGAAAAACCCACCCCGAAACCCCCGAAATCTCCCAAACCCCCCAAACCCCCTAAAACATCTAAAACATCTAAAAAGGGATCTTAGTTCGGGCTCGCTCGTTACCTGGGTGATCAACACCGAATGCGGCCCGGGGTTATGTCAAATAGATCACTGGGTCGGACCGAATTAGAAGGAAAAAGCAGAATCGTACTTTGATAATGATACGTTTAGATGTATTTAGTATACCACGTAGACCCAAGATACAAATTATACTTCAGGACAATTAATTGGTGATCGTGCTGATAGACACGGGGGAACACGAGGATAATTGAAGGGCTAGCAAGCAAATCATGTCATCACGACCATTTTATTTAAGAATCACGTCGTGAACCAATAGTTTATGCGTTACATTCTAATTCACAGGTAAAAAACATGAGATGGGTCGATGGTACAGTGCAGTTGAGTCTATATCATGTCAGAGCTCAAGCCATTATTAAAATCGTGTGGTGGTGGTACAATTGGTGATTCAACCCCCGTTAAAATCACCGTCATGAGTTAAGATCCGCCGACCCGAACCCCGTCTTATCTGTCTTGCGTAGCAGTAATTCAACCATAGCAGAGAGGGAAAATTTAAAAAGGAGACGTAATTCATATCCTTCGGTAAACACAATGGGAAAAGAACTACGCCGTCCGATAATAAAGATGATTTGACAATCAAAGCTCTTGAATGCTCCCAATGCCAGCCAAGCAATCAAAGCAGTAATTGGTTTAGTCCTATCCGTGTAGACTCATCCGTCAACGAATATGGGGGTTTTCTTATATCACAGATAACGAGTTTGGTGTTTGTGAGTTGGGGTTTGAGTGAGAAGTATGAGGGGGTAATAGACAGATGATTGGACGAGTCAAGAATTACTTGTGTTCTTTCTCGTCGATAGAGCTGCCCGAGCTCGAGGTGGTGTCGGTCTTGGCCAGCATGTCATCATCATCATGCTCGGGGCCGTGGATAGTCTCCTCAAAGACGGGCTCGGGCTCGTTGAACTCGAACTTGGTCTTGAAGTCTTTCAGGTGGGTCGAGTAGCCACTACTGTTGGAACGACGACGGGCATTTGTGAAGTTGAAGTCCTCGTCGACGACTTCGTCGCCGGCATTGCCCCTGAGAAGGATTAAGTCAGCACCGTATATGAATACTAAAGAGTCTTCCAGTTCCCCCACGAACAGAGAAGTGAGAATGGAGGTGATGGATAGATGAGACTTACCAATTGGCCTTGCCACCGCCGTTCTTCTTGGTCTTCTTGGGGTCGACACCTTCGAAGCCGTTTTTGGCAAAGAACTTGGGCAGATTGTCATGGGGGAGAACGGTGCCCTCGGCAATGCCGGCGTGGTCCTTCTCGTTGAACTTGTGTGATCGAGTCACTGCAAACGAGAGTCAGTCCTTGTTCATAGTTATCTATAATCAAGACGTGACAAAGCGAGGGTGATGCTGCTGACTGGGGACATGTATATGCTAGATCACAGCGATGGGTGAAGATGACTTGATAACTACGATGACTAGGGGTTGGGTTGGTATTGGTGATGTTGAATCTGCAGAGCGTGGATTATAAGGACGATAGGGGCCAACGTCACACGATGACCATGGGTTGACAATGCGGGGCGATAACATTAACATTGGAGCTAGAAGAGACTTACTCTTGATGGTAGTTGATGGAAGAGGAGAAGGATTATCTATCAGGTGAAGCTGAAGATAGTGGATGATAGAGCTGGACAGGAGTAACACAACGATGGGATGTGATGGTTGTGATTTGGAATCGTTTGGTTAAAGGGGTTGTTCGATCGATGGAATGGATATGAAGGAGGAGGAGGAGGAGGAGAGGTAGTTGTGGTTCTGTGGTGGCAGTAGACGAAGTAAAGTAGTAAAGGAGAAGGTATTAATATGTAATTGGACGATGGATGGGAGGTGGGGGGTGTTTTAGTTGTAGTATGAGGTAGTAAAGGAGTTGGGTTGCATCTACGCGTAAGTAGTACCTAAGGTTGAGTAAGGCAGGTATGAAGATGTAGCTGAGATGTAGATTTATAGCTGCAGATGTTCTTGGTATATCATGTAGATGAAGGTGGGATGGCAGGGAAGAAATACTTTCCAGTAGAGCAGGAAGCTTGGGCTTTTTCTAAGACATCAAGGCATCAATTGGATCCAGCGCGGACGGCTGGCAGCAACTGAGACCAGGGCGGATTGGCATGACCTATATGTAGCATGTATCTGTACCCGGCAGTCGTGTAGTGTACATGTATGTAAGTCGCATGATGTTCCCGTCTGGGACGAGAAAGAGCTGGGGGCAGTGAGCTGATCGACGACGGGTCCTATTGGCCGGATCCAATTGCTCATCGCGTGACCGTCTCGCTCACCCAACTTCCCAACTTTCCAGATGGTTCGAGATCCAATCAGAAGACCCAATTGGGAGCTTGCAAGCTGCCGGCAGTACGCAAGCAGCGACAAGGCCTTTACACTTGCCGCGGAAAGATGCATCCATTTCTCAAGCAACCCGATTATTACCTACATCGTTACCTGTTCATTCCTATTTCTATACAATCCATCTACTTTATTTTACTTTTAATATGGATCTCGCCTTGCGGCAGTATTTTGTGTCGCTTGACCGGTGGATCAAAATGATGGCGTGGCCTGTAAGTGGGGACAGACCAACCTGGAGACGACGGGCTCCGCCGCTGGGCGCCTAGACACCATCGACTTTTGCGGGCACGGGGCACGGACGGGTACTGGAAGGTTCAGGAATGTCCGGCCGGGAATAGCGTAGAGTTATTACGTCGTCGCTATTACTGCTTAGTTGGCCTTTACTTTACCACCATACACGCTTAAGGTATCTACATGTACCTAGAAAGATACTTGAAGGCATGTGTTTAAGGTTCTTTCCTTTTCTTTCCTTAGGTACTTTTGGCACGCGACGATGGGAGTCATAGTTTGAATGGTTCCTCTAAGTTTCGTACAGCCAGTTGTTAGTTCCGGTAGTATGCAAGTACTGTATTTATCTACACGTGCCTATCAAAGTACATATCCTACCTACCTGATACACAGCATATGACCGAATCCCTCCTGTGTCGGGTATCGATGTTGAATGTGCATATACATGTGTTTTGTTTGACGTAGTCGGCCGGGCGATTGCGCAAATCACGACATCGATCGAGTTGTGATGTAACAACTAAAGTTGTATTAGTTGCATGTTTTCCTCTTAGGTAATTTACCCGTTCAACCCAAGCGGGATTTACCTCCCTCCCTACAGTAGCTCACATGCACATAGCCAGGGCAGCTCTTTATCTCCCTTCTTGACCCCTCTGTTCAATTGCATCATAGCATTGCATTTATTCGATTCCATCCGCTTGCTTACCCACTACATAAGACACGTAAGTATGTAGAATGGCCTTCTTGTTCAGCTCGAAAATATGGAACGCATATGTCGTAATCACACTACTACAAAAGACGCAAGACAGAGAGAGCGGGAAATAGAGAGAGGAAGAGAGAGAGAGAAAGACGTGCTAAATGCAAGTTTATGTCACAGCAATCAATGTGTTGCAGAATTAGGTACATCTCAGCTACCAAGAGGACGGGGACCCACTTACCCCAGGTACTTCGGGTAGCTCCTTGTCAAACATCCTGTCCCGATGACTGGCGCAGGAGAGCGATTGCGGGGAAATGTCCACAAATAGCGGCTGACTACTTGCTCGATGTGTCACGACGATCTTTAAGCAAAAACTCTCCAATTCACCGACATACTGACTCGCCTACATGTACCTAAGCTAATTGCTGAATGCCACCTATCTAACAATCCCCTCTCCTTTTCATGTTCTCTCGATCTCTCTTTCTCCCCTTCCTTTTCCATAATTGAATATATATCATACTTACATATATAAATCATCCTCATTCCCGAATGTAAATGTAACGGCTGGTGTACTCTTCGAGACGATAAGTAGACCCATGGGACCTAGCAGCTCTAGGTATCTTAGGCCATGTAGGTAGAGTACTATCACAGGTTTTCTTTTTCTTTTTCTTTTCTTTTCTTATTAAACTACCTACTTAGTGCAGTTCAGCGAAGTCATCTGGAACCCTTTCATAGTCGTTGTCTTGAAATTGAAGAAAATAAGGGTCTAGACTTCCAGGCCCCACTCTGTCCTCCCTTAACCTACCTCTAAGGTACCTATTAAGGGCTCTTACCAGCTGTCGGTCTGTAACCCAACTGGCAGCCTCCTGTCGACATACAGTTTCAAGACTGACCGCATTTACTGTGAGGTCCTCATGCAAACGCCCATCCCTTCATTGGCTGCCGCAATCGGATCTGATAAGCTACGAGTCCCTTGCGCGGAGATGCATTTCGTCACCGTCGACAACTTTTTTCTCGTCCAGCTCGCCTTATCTCAATCAATCTAAGCCGCCTAAAGACCCTGACTAATCCAGTTTACCCCGTCTCCGGTGTGCAAAAACACTTCCACCTCCAAAGTTCTTCCTAAAGCATTTGTAATCCTAGTATCTTTTCTGGTTTTTGCACTACTGCTCTGATCTCTTCCCCTACACTATAACACATCTAGAGCAAGACTCCGTGTTCTCAACTTCAATCTGTCACGAGCACCCGCCAAAGTAAAGTCGATTAATTTGCCCCTCGTCGTCACCACCAAATTGCCCCGCCATCGCGATCTCTAATAATATATTGGCTGCCTGCGACATTACTGGTATCGTGACATCAACTTGGGCGCGTACCTTGCCCCATCATCCGCCACGATGTCGCCTTCAGTCATAACTATCGACACCTCTTCGGACTTTGCCTCCCCCGTCTCCAAGCCGATCCAAAATGGCACCGACCAAGCCCGAACCCTCCTCCTCGCGCCACCCTCAATCGCAAGTCACGAGGAGAAGTTACGTGACGCCCTAGCCATCCACGATCGATCTGTGACAGATTTGCAAATGCTCGACCGTCTATCTGCAAGTCTCGTAAACCTTCCCGATGCCACCTACGACCTCATCTTGGTCTTGACAGATGCCGATGGTACACGGTCCGAGTCGACTCTCCTCTTGAACAGAGATGTATTTAGCAAGATCGTTTCCACACTCAAGATCGGCGGCAAGATCCAGGCACAGGATGGATCTCTGGCACAGGGACACGAAACGGCCGATGCACGGGAGGCTCTTCTGGCCGGATTACTACCAGGCGCAGACGGTTATACAAAGCCAGACGACGGGGCTGAAGACGTAGTGCCCCTGAAGCTAGGACTAGGCAAGAATAAGAAGAGGAGCGCGGCTGGCCCTGCTGTCCCCAGCGTGACCGTACACCAGGCCAACGGCAAGGATACAAGTCTCGACATGGTGCCTCCCGCTGCCAGACCAGCTGGTGTAGGCTTCGTGGATTTCAGCGATGACTTCGGCATTCCAGAGGACGATGATGAGCTAATAGACGAGGATACCCTGCTGACGGAGGAAGACCTAAACAAGCCCCTGACTATCCGTATGTTCAACCTCGAAATTACCTGTTATGCTTCACCAAGCTATATGTCCACTCAACTGACCTGTTCTTTCTTGTAGCTGCCGAATGTGTGCCCAAGGTCGGAAAACGGCGGCGGGCGTGTAAAGACTGTACCTGTGGCCTTGCTGAACGTATAGCTGCTGAGGACGCAGCAAAACGGAAGGATGCCGACACAAAGCTCCAGGCTCTCAAGCTGGGTGCTGATGATTTGAACGAGGTCGACTTCACGGTCAAGGGAAAAGTTGGTTCGTGTGGAAACGTATGTGACCCCCCTAATATCCTTTGATTTCGGGAGTCATTCATTGCCTAGTCAACTCCTATGTGATTTGTCTTCTTTTGCTTTCAGGCGGTGCCTTGCCACTCGGCTCTAAAAAGTATCTCCTATCTCTTGGGAAGTACGTTGCTAACCTAAAATCACAGTGCTCTTTAGGCGATGCATTCCGGTGTGATGGCTGTCCATACATTGGCCTACCCGCTTTCAAGCCGGGTGAGGAGGTCAGACTGCTGAACGACGAGGTACAACTGTAAGGTAATATAGTACAGCGAGGCAGTACAAGAAAGGCCGTATGTTCTGCAGAAACAGATGGCCTGCGTAGGTAGTCTATACAGGGAAAAAATCATCATACCTAGAAGGGATGATCCTATACGCGTATAGATAAAAAATAGCATGTAGGCTACACATACACGAGCCTGGTGTTTATTTGAGGCTGAAAAAAGAAACCTCGCAAATACCACACCAACGAGTCCCTTTTTGAGTCTAGATCATCCAGGGGAGTTAAGCGAGATCTACCTACCTGTGAATGGTCCCCTACCCTGTCTGCTTCTACCGTGGTCTATGTATAGCTTATCAACAAATCCGCGACATACACCCTACTACCTGTATACTCATAACAGGAAAAGCGGGTTAGTGCAGTATGCAATTTTATTTTATTTTTTTATTTTCGTTTACGGGCATATGTATACACATGCACACCACAACGCAAGCACCCGCTAGGGGTTGTAACGGTCAGGGGTAGGGCGTGATGGATGGATATGGATGCATGCATGGATGGACGCATATTATGGGCAGCATTAGGAAATCAACCCCGATGGTTGTACAAATTGTGGATTTTTTTTTTTTCTTTTCAACTTGGATCTGATCTGACCTCCGATCTTGAATCGTATGATTGAAAGTGATAGAGTCGCTATGTAGGTAGGTTAGGTAGGTAGGTAGCTACGGTTATACTATGCACGCAGAGGGGAGTATGTATATGTGCCTCATGTATACTGCTACAGGTATACTAAGCAAACTACTTGGAATAAAAGGGAAATAAATGGCTTGGACACTTATGTTGCATATGAATAGCGTGATGTTCTTTTTCCCCTTTTCCTTTTATGCATGGAGCGAGCTTATCCATCAATCTATACGAATCCTGGTGCGTTTGTCTTGTTCTATTGTAGGTAGTCATGCACTCCAGCTTCACAGACATAAGCATGCACAATGCACATAACGTACCTTAGGTACCTTAGTCAACACGAATAGGTAAACCAACTAGCCAGCTGACCCAGATGGCTACTTATAGGCATGGGAATCACTACTTGTTTTAATCGTGATCATCATTCCATTTCCTCCTTCATACGCAGTTGGCGTGTCTAACTGATTGACCCTATGAACAACTAACTGTACCTAGGCAAGGGTGAAAGTGCGACGCCGACCACACCTCGATGGATATGAGTCCGCGCCTGTCATTCCCCTTCCTAGTGCAAAGAATCGAGTCGTCGAGCGAGATTATCTAGCTGACTCAGCAATGAAAGAAGAAAATAATAAAAGAAGAAAAGAAAACCCTGTGTGTAGTAGTTCCTGATGTCCCTGGTCCGAAATCCCTTGTGCGTGATTGTGAAGAAAAGAAAAAAAAGAAAAAAGAAAAAAGAAAAACCCGAAGAGGACATATCCCTCTACTTTCACTCCTCTGTTCCGTCTTCAAGTAGCTTCATCTTGATGGACGTTAGTCAGTCAGTGATAGAAGTTGTCGTTGTCAAGTGTTTTCGCGAAACCCCCTCTCCTTAAGCATCACCAGTCCAGTCTAGTCTAGTCCAGCCAGTCAATCAGTCAAACGACTCCGTGGCGGACCCCACGCAGACAAGACTGAGACCGACCAGAAAGCTAGACAGACAGACAGACCGACAACATAAGAGTGGGTAGGTTGATTGGTTGGTGTATCAGAGGCAAGAAACACAAGGCGGGCAGGCATCCAAACGCTTTCGTCCCCTTACGAAGACTTGTTCTTTCGCCCCCAATCCGATCTCAGAGCAGCAGGCTTGAAATGCGGGAGATTCATGTGATTCCCCTCGTCGTCGTCGTCGTCGTCGTCGAAGAGCATGTACCCCGTCCCCGTCCCCGTCCCCGTCGAGAGCCTCTTGTCCTTCGCGGCGGCGCCCTTGAGGCCGTGCCCGAGGCACATCATGTCGAGGCGCAGCGCCGCGCATCGCAGGGTCTTGTCGTTCCCCTTCTGCGCCGCCTCGCGGACGGCGGCAACCTGCTTCTCCAGCTGCGTGATCTTCTCTTCGGCAGCAACGCGCGCCTGGGTCTCCTCCCCGAGTCGCTTCTGCGTCTGGTCGTTGATGAGGCGCTGCTCGTCTGCGGCGCGCTCGAGACGCGCAAACTTGATCTCGAGCACTGTAGGGGAAAAAGGGAGTTAGTAATTGCTATACGTATTTGCATTGTTGGGGTGGGTGTGGTTTATTAAAAAAATAAATAAAATAAAATAAAAAAAGAGAGAGAGAGAAAGGAAAACTCATAAGCCGGAGTAGGCTAGATTCTGCTTCTAGGAGAGGCAAGAAATGACTCTGAAATTAACTCACTGTTGTTGACCTTGAGTGTGGCCGCGTTGGCCTCTTCGAGCTCCTGGCTCCTCTGGCGCGACTTGGCAGCGTCAGCGGCAAGGAACCTCTTGGACGACGGCTCAGATCGGGGGTGGCCGGGTGCGACCAGAAGTCCGTTGGTTCTTGGGGGCGGCGAGAACGAGGACATGGCCGAGACCCTGGCTGCAATGGCAGCACAATTGGCAGCTGCGGTGGCAGATGAGGAGGATTCGCCTTGCTGGACGCTGGGGCCGCCGACAGGGTTCTTCCCCAAGACGAAGGGAGGAGGCCAGATATCTTCCTTCTCCTTTCCCTTGCCCTCGAGTCCTTTGACTCGGTCCTGGAGGGCCTTCTTGGCCTTATGCAGTGCCTGGGAGGTGATACGGCGCTTCTCCTGCTCGTCGTGGACGTGTCGGAGGCGCTTGGTCAGGTGGTAGAATGCGTTCTCGTAGATCTTCTTCTCGGACGTCTCTTGCTTGACCTCCTCGGTCAAGACCCAGACACGGCTTTTAAGCTGCTCGACTTCGCGTTCGAGAGCCCACGTGACCTTCTTCAATACGTGACTGGCAATGCGGAGGTCCTGCTCCCCAAAATTGTCGTCAATAGTGATGTCTTTGGCGCGTTTTTTGAGGGCGGCCCCAGAAAGGTTGAGGATGTCCTTGGACAGCACCGGCTCCTTTGCCTTGAGAGCCTCCTTGACGTCAGAAACCTCTTCCTCAGGCTGCTTTGTGTTACCGCAGAGGAAACCGTTGATTTCCTCCCTCAGCTTCTCATTCTCAATGCGCAGGACTTCGAGCTCGTCGCACATGATGCCGAGATCACAGTCAGCATCATCGGCGTTGAGAAGTTCCCACTCCTCCTGGGTGAAGGTTTGGTCACATGCCTGTAAACAAGTGTGTTAGCTCTGCCATTAAAAATGATGCATGCGTGAAGGGGTGTTTTTTTTTTCAGGTGCAGTAGCTGAACTTACGGTGTCAGAGGACTTAGCCTCAGAGGCGGTCTCATGCATGTCGACGTGGTGGTGGTCACCCTTAACGGTGGTGGTAGTGGGTACCGGGTTCTCTGTGTGCGACGCCATGATTCTCGAGATACGAGGTACAAGGTACAAGTACCGCACGAGGTGTAGAGGTGCAAGGCAGAGAGAGCGTGACGAGGTAACAACGTGAAGGTGAAAATTGGTATTTTCGCCGACAAGAAAAATGAGGTTCGCAATGGGAATGACAGTGATGGAGATGCTGTCGAAGAAGGTGGTGATACCAAGGCACGGTTAGGTTCTCGGGGTAGGAATGGTAGATAGCGTGTGCACACCGCGTGAAATTTTTTGACAGGTTGGGTGTGCAGGTTCTTGCAGTGGGAAAGTAGAATAGAAGGAAGATGGATGTTTGTGATGTGAGTTGGGGTGAGAAAGTGTGGTAATGTTGTTGTGTGATTTTCGGCGCAGCCGAGTAGGTACCTATGTACACAGTCAAGTAATCTGTAGGCAAGGTAAGCACCCCGTGGCAGTAGGAAGAAAGTATCTCGTACCTTAGTAGACTGCTGGACGGTATGTGGCTGGGCAGAGAATGCACAGTAATGGAGAGAAGGAGGTGAGTCGAGTAAAAGAGGGATGGAGGTTGATTGTGGTATGTAGGTGCGAGAATAAGGAGAGTGGAGATAGGAGAGAGAAAAGGTAGGTGGGCGTTTTAAAGGCACAACTGAATGACGCCGAAGCAATGCTTCCCTTTTCATCAGCCCATGAATTATTGTTTGCTTTGAAAGTACAATACGTACCCAGGCAATGCTGTAGCTATGTAGGTATGCCTGTGCCTTTTACACATCTAGCTTACAACGGGAATACATGAAATTATGAGTGTAGAATGTACCTTTCGATGCCTTCAGGTTAGTCCCAGGTATTTATATATACATAGGTACCTTATAACAGCCCAAGTAGCAAGGCATGAGGTACAATCTCTCACTTATAATACCTCCTCGCATGTAACTAAATGTACTTATATAGAGGTCTATACAAAACAGATTATTAGTGGCAGTAATAAGCGAGAGTATACTGTCAGGGGCCTAGGAGGATTGACCCTCTGAGCCAAAGGACTAAGGAGGACAGAGCCCCAGCAAAATAGACATATAAGGGGTCATATACATCCCGGAGACCTCGAGAAGCTCTCTAGAGATTATTTTCGATATGATAGTGACCCCTATATTCCTATCATTCCCGGTCTGTTGTGTTTCTATTCACCCCCTATCACGATACACGAATAGTAACGTAGTTGTTGCGCAGGAGGAACTAGAACCATTGCCTTTTACATACTAAACACCTATCCCTTGGTTTTCTACTGAGCCATATGTATCTGCCTGTCTTGTATTCATTGATCTTCTCGCACCGCACCTCTTGGTGGCTGGCATGTTATATCGTGCCTCGTGTTATTGCCCGTCACCACTTCCACCATGTCAAGCCGCCCCTGCGCCTCCTCCCTCAGGCGCTCCCAGTCCGCTCGGGCGACAGCATCAGGCATATGCCTCAAGCGCCGGATCTCCGGATCTTCGGCGTTCAGCATGTTGCCGGCATCAGCCATCTTCCTGAGCAGCCTGTCGATCTTGGACCTGAGCCTTTCCAGGGTCCCCCGCAGATTATAGTCATATGTTTTTTTGCTGATCCCGCTCTCCGTCTGGCAGCGTGTCAGGCCACCGATTATTACGGTCCCCTCTGTAGAGCTCGTCGTTCACTTCGTTGGCGTAGCGCATTTCCGTAACGAGGTCCTGAACTAGCTCTCGGAGTCTGACTAGTCTCTTCTGAAAGCCGGCTGTTATCGTTGCCTTGTCGTTCTTCTCACCCTCGAGTTCTAGCGTCTTCGTGACGGTATTCTCGACTTGTTCTTCCTTTGTCTAAATATTTTAGGAGTATTAAGTTAGCTTCGCGGTAGAATGAGTGAGTATATATGCACCATCGAGTTGGGAAACTCACGGCTTGTCTCGTAGTACGGCAGATGGGAGAATTTTCGTCATCCGAATGAATAAACAGTCTCGTAGCCTTGGAGTTCTGGAGAATAGCTCCGTCTTCGGAGGAATGCTTGGTATCTTTCGGCATCTTTGTTATCGGCGGTATGGCACGTAGGCAGATTCATGGAGATGGTGATCTAGTGGAAAGACAGCTTCATGTTAAATATGCAAATCATAATAATGAACTTGAGCCGGGACATACTTGATTGCTGGAGGAGGTACACTGTTTGATAATTGTACGATGACCAGATCATTTGGGACACGAAGAAAACACGAGGGCAACCAACCGCAAATAAACGAGTGATTCTATATGTGATGCGTGCAAATACCGTGTTTTTCCCGAGTGCTCCAGAATCACTGCCATCAAAATTTGTGCCTACAGTGCAGTGTAATCGCATAGAAAGCAACATACTATGGAGCATGAAGAAGAATCTCAAATATTTATTAAATACCAAGGCCATATCCTCCAAGTTGTCCCCTTCTGTGATTTCTGTTGTAGCAATCAAATTAATTGCACGTATGGTTCTATCTAGGTATTGCGAGCATGGTTTCTGTAGCCATCTCTAGTATTCTTCTACTTTTATTTGTCTAAGTTCCTATGCATGTACCTAGCAAACTAACCTCATACAACCCCGGGCAACGATGAGTGACCACTCTAGGTTAAACATTTCCCCTCCACATATGAAAGCCCATCTTCGGATCCCAGATCCCCCCAGAATTAATCATCGTGACCCGTGCTCAGCTCGGCCAGTTTCTTCTTGAAACTCTTCACCTGCTTCTCGAGCTTTCGAACCGTATCCTCTAAGTCTCCAAGCTCCGCAAGGAGCTCGCGGGCGCTGATCTTTTGCTCGACCTTAGTGACCTTCTTACTGGGTATTGAATCATCCCCTTCAAGCTCTACCATGTCCTGCTGCGAGTCTGCCTTATCCTCGCTTAGGCTGCCGGGCTCCTGGTTCATCGCCAGGGGGTCGGGCGAGTTCGTATTCTGTATGTACTGCAGTCAGCTAATCTCTCTTCCACCAGTAATGGAGACGAGGTAATAAAGAGACATATATATATATATATATATATAAAAGAGAGGAAGCATGTTTGTATGCGTGTGTGTAGGTGGCAGTGCGTCGTTCCCATGATCGGGAAGAGGGGAAGCACTCAACTGCTTGAATGGAGCCAGGCTTAAGACCAGCTACTCGCTGAGCCGAAGTCTTTGTCTTAAGATGCTTTGACGGCATTAGACTTGCCTCGTCCTCGGCAGAACGTTTCTTCTGATTGACGGGAGTCTGAGGATTGGCGGCAGCACCACCTCCACCTCCACCTCCAGTCTGGGGCTGTTGCTGCCCTTTATTCAGGCCAGGGCCCCGACGCCCTCCAGTCTTCGACTTTTTGGTTTTCGTCATCTTTGAGGGGTGCTCGAGAGAAAGACTTAATAAGTCCAATCCTTACGGTAAGTCTGATTAAATTCGAAATTTTATGTATTTTCAAGGCTGTGTTCGTGTATCAGTAGAGAGAAGATAAAAGGAGTGAGAGAGAGAGAGAGAGGTGGGTTCAAGGGAGAATTCAGGTTGGGAAAAACTTTTA
This sequence comes from Biscogniauxia marginata, assembly GCA_022695795.1. Taxonomy (NCBI): domain Eukaryota; kingdom Fungi; phylum Ascomycota; class Sordariomycetes; order Xylariales; family Xylariaceae; genus Biscogniauxia; species Biscogniauxia marginata. Next base: position 205,143 of record MU404078.1, read on the forward strand.
AATACCCTCCCCTTCCTAGTTGCACCTTCTCCTTGTTTGTCAGTTTCAAGGAAAGCGCGCCTGCCCTCGGTTAACGCTGTGACAGGGCTACGGAAGTCTTGCTTATCTACTCCTACTCCTATTTCGTATTTAGACACACACCTATCTACCCTAAGCAAATATAAGGAACTGCCAAATTACCTGTCCTAAGCAGAGCATCTCTGCAAATATTTGGGCCCATAAGAACTCCGTAGTAGTACATATATTAAGGTTTATCTATTGTATAGGGGGCTGTATCGTTTCGTGTTCCCTGCCTGGTAGTAGGTATAATAGGACAAGGCGGGGGGATGATAATAGATCCAGTCAAGCACGGGTTGTGATCTCGCCAAATGGACCTGAGAGAATTCTGATCATGCACAAGGGGATTCGTTCGTCGTAATCACCACTGCCGTCTCCTTTTTGCTTCGCACTTTGTGGTTTCCCCTCCTCCCCACCTTCTTCTCCTGCCTTCCTCCCCTCCCCCCATCCTTCTTCATAGCTATTGAGGTATCGAGATGTTGATTAGAAAACATGCTAAGGGAAAAACCATGGTTGTGGGCCAGCTCCGCCGACCCGAGTCAAAAAAGTGAAAAACAAGTAGAAGCTCCTTTTCTAGATGTGAAGATCAGCACACCCGGATCCACCGTCATGTCGCTTGTTGGTAGCCCGTGGGGATGACACAATGAAATTGGTATATGAGACAAGGTAGTCGACGTATATATCGTCGCCGATGCATGTGAAGATCAAGTAAGCTAGGCGCTTTGCGGCGAAGTTACAAAGTTGGCACCGAGACTCTCGCTCTTCTCGTTCTCGAATGTCGACTTCTTCGCACTCTCAACCTGCTGAAGGCCGAGCTTCTCTAGGCCGGAGACCGCACTATCAACCTCCGTAAAAGAGATGCCCAGCCCGTTCTTCTCTTCGTCTCTGCTCCCCTCCTCCACCTTCTCTTCTAGGTTCATCAGGGCGGGAGGGCGGTGATGCATTGCCCGCGCCTTGGCGAGAGAAATGGTCTTTTGTTGGTAGGTGGATGTCATGGGCTGGTTCTCGTCGCGGTCAATAGTTGCTTTCATTAGTGCGGCCATCCAGGATCGTCCTTGCTGAAGGTTCGGCACAGCAAAATAATGTACCATGGGTTTAGTAAAGTTGACGGCTTTAGAAAGACCCGCTCGTGGAGGCATGAGCTTGAAAATGAACATCGAATCGGTTCCCTTCTCGGCTATGACCGTACTCTGGCTGTCCGCAAGGGTCTGTAAACTGCTCTCGGCTGGCATGATTGGAGTATTGCTAGCACCCGTCAGGGTGGCATGGAGGCCGGTAAGCCGCTCGTTGTCGGCTGGCAACACACGATGGAACGAGATGTCGATGAGGCCTTTCTCTTCCGTATCGTCTTCGGAATAATAGTATGACAGCCGCCGGCCTTTCAAGACGAAGAGCCGTGGCTTCCAGGTTGTCATGAGATGCGAGTTCTTCTTCTTCATCCAGCCACTATAGTCGGCGTCTTTCATCGCCTCCTTCGGGCCGACCTTTTGTAGGCCACGTAGATAGGCACTCGTTTCCTTCTTCGTCTTCTTCGCAGCCTTGCGGCTACCAGCTGTCGTACTTGAAAGTGGGCTCTTTCCGGTGTCGGGAGAGTCTAGCTCAAAGCTCGGTCCCGCAGAAGTTGTGCTCGAGCCCGTTCTAGTGGGAGATTGCATTGGAGAATCTTTGAGGGAGTCAGCCGGCGATCCAAACCTTGCACGATCGGTGCCAATAACGGCATCTGAAATTGCTCGGAGGCCGCCAAAAGCGGTCATCTTGGTGCCCGGGTTCGAAGCAAAGTCGCTGTGGACCGCCTGACGGCTGCCTAACGAGACAGGCGTGGAGCGAACAATGTCGTCCAGCTTGGTGACAGTTGGGGACGGCCCGTCTTTGGCAGGAGGGGGAGGTCTAAAAGAATCCGTGGTGTTCGTCGAAGCCGTCCTACGATGGTCTCCGGACATGCCGTAATATATCTGGGCAGCACTAGGCGGAATCGAGTCTCTAACAGAATCTACACTTCCATAGCGCGAGCGTCTCGATAATGCGGTGGCACTCCTCACCCGCTGTTGTTCCGTGTAGCTCGACTTGTGTGAATGCTGTGATTGAGAGGCGACACTATCACGCTTCTTAAGTACATTGCGTCTGCGGCCGTCAACTTCGGTGCCGGAAAAGTAGCCGCGATCAACTTCAGCTGCGGAGTCATCGGCCGCCTCGATCCCCGAAGCACTTGAGATATCTTGAAACCCAGTCGAGGACAGAGGTCGTGGCGGTTGTGGAGCAGCGCTACCCATGGTCCAGTTGCGGTCAAATGATGGTTGTTTCTTGTGGCGTGACGCTTCGGTTTGCGGAAATGTTCCAGATGGTATGAGCTTGGGGGTCCCTGCATTTATGGGCGGCGTACCAGTGATTCGGTAATCGGTCGAGGAATGACGTCGCGAATGGTGAAGATCTCGAACCGAGGCCGCAGAAGGCCGCTTTTGATGCGATGCTCGCGTGGGACTGTCATGAAGTGCTCTTGGAGGAACGGGACCCATGGATGACATCGGTTCCATTTTGGGTGTTTGCGACAAACGCTTTGCGTGGATCGAGCCGGGCCGATCATCTATCGTCGAGAGCTTCTGAGAGTTGGTCAACGTATTTGTCCTACTTCTCATCCTCCCGGTGGCCCTCGAGTCTTCCGAACCGACGTCGCTGCCATATGTCTGTCGTCTGGTCGCCGTCCCGAGCCCGTTTGCCTCGTCTTGCAGAGCCTTGATCTTCTGCCACGTCTTTAACCTTCGCCCTACAGATCCAAGGTCGAAGGCCTTTAGGAAAAGCGAGGACTGATCCATGCCTAGAAGTATCTCTCCCGATATTTCCTGATCCCGGAACACCTCGCAGTGGTGCTTTTCTACGCCTGCCGTAAACAAATGTTCGGCCACATCGTCGACGCTCCACGACTCGACATCCGCCCGGGTATGTGGTGCCTCCTCTTCCTCGTCTGTCTCCTCGCCTTGAATGTAAGAAAGCCGATCCTGCATATGAGAACTGTATTCGCTACCGGAGTCTGTAGCGTTGTGCAAACTGCCGTTCCGTGGAGTCGAGTGCAAGTCGGTAATATGCTCATCAATTACGGTTAATGTCTCATGAATAACGGAACTGTCCTGTGCCGGCGAATTGAGGCGAGCGATGCCATCAAGCCCCCCGCCGTAATTGAAGCCTTTACTCGCTGACGAGGCCGTCCCTGGCCTGGAATCCTGTTTCACCGAGTTCAGGGGCAAGGTTATGGGACTAGTCTCGGCGGGAAGGTCGACCGGAGCGAAAGTCTGGGAGCTGGTGCGCGCTGCTGTCGTACTCGGCGGTTGGCTCGGTTCGGCGGACGTTCCGTTGATAGATGGAGCAACTGGGCTCGCGATGGGCTTCGGTGCAGCGGCGGAAGCCGTGGCGGGCCTGGGCGCTGGTCGCGTGTAGACTAGCCGGGTTAATCAATAGAACAACGGTGCGTCGTTCCTGGGAGGTTGACTACCTTCAGGGAACAAGCCGCTATTCCCATTTACGATGTGGCGGCCTAGGTACCATCCGTCGCCAAACTCGTCGTCGCGCTCGATCAACTCGACGCGGTCGCCTTTTGCCAAGCTCAATTCATCGGAACTACGGGCCTGGAAGTCATCTGCAGATTTCTCGGGTCAATCGGAGCTCGCCTCACGAGGTCAATCGACGTAAGCAAGAAACAAGCAGTCTAGGACAGGAGGTGGGAGCGAGCCGGCAATATGGCATGTCTAATATTGCAAACTACAGACTACAAACATGAGAGCAAAAGGGATGAGCGCGATGGCCAGGGGAAGAAGGGACTTACGAATGACCAGCAAGATATCGCCAACGTCGGGTCTCGCGCCCGTCACACCTTTCGATGCCATGATGGGGGGTTATCAATATTTGGAAGAATCGTGCGGGCCGGAAGGAGAATCCACGAGAAAGGCAGTCGGCAGAAGAGAGCGACCGGCAAAGAAAGAAAGAAAGGAAGGATGCGTCGCTTCGTCGGTTCTTGTCCGGGGGTGGAAGGGTTGCGGAGTCTACAGGAGACCTGATTCGACCAATGTTTCAACAATGCATTGAATGGACTCTGGTTCGAGTAAAATATTGATGCGCGGTGATGTATTATATACGTAGCGACGAGGGGGATACGATGATTGTAGTCGTAGTCGTCGTCGTTGCCGCCGCGTTCGTGTGGTTCGTTGGGGACTGCGGCTCAGGGCTCGAAAGACTCGAAGGCTCGAAGGCTCTAAAGCCAGCCGGTTCCAGCGATTTTTAAGGGCCGGCGTTCTTTAGGATCCAATCAATCAATCTGGCAACTTTTTCGCCTCTTCGCTTTGCCGCCCCAGTCACACGAGGCAAAATGAGTAAGAAATAAAATAAGAAGAGATTCTCCCCGGAACACAGCAATGCACGCATAGGTGGCACAGGACGTACGGCAACGGCACGACAGGACAGGACACGATAAACGCGCCTATGTCGCCGGGTAGGGACTCATAGGAGGTGAGCTGTCTGTGTGGAGGAAAGTGAATAGGGAAGAGGAAAGAGGTTTAGGTTTGGGTCAGGTTATTACGTTGAAATGGGGCGAGCAGGCAAGAAATGCGATAAATGACAAAAGAAAAATTATATTTGGCTTGGGCCGAGAACTTTGACCTACAGGTTACAAATTACAGCTGGTTGAGGATTAGCTACGGGCAGATCACGGGCATGAGCCAGAAGGGTTAGGGAGGGGTCATGCAGTCTCTTGGGGGGAGGGGGGAACGAGCGTCTTGGCCGTTCTGGCAGGTCCTCTTTAGGTACATAACTAGGTACATAACTAGGTACCTAACCTATATAAGTATACCTGGTACTACCTTATGCAGCGAGGCCCTCTGCAGGCACCAGACCACTGGATCACCTGGTCTTATACTACAGATGGTCAATCCTGCTGCCACATAACTTCTCAATTATTGCTTGATAATGTCTCGCACGGCAATGTAAGTAGGTAGCACCAGCCGGACGATCATTGAAGGATTAATATTTGTAGATATCGCCAAGACTAGGTAATTTCAACAGATAGGTTAAGGTACGCTACACATATTAGGTGCTTTACTTAACTTAGACATGTCCACTAACAACACGTTTTCAGCACAGAGTTCGGTTCGAGAATCACCTCAACCCATACCCGTCCTGCTTACTTACTTACTTCCTACCTACATGAAAGCACGTACATACCGAGGCACTATTTATAATTGCTGCCTGCACATATATTTCTTGCACAGCATAGGTGGGACGTCTATTACGCACATCATGCTAGATCCTGCCAAGGACCAGGGGCCAGGGGCCAGGGACCAGGGGTGATGTGCGTATGCTTGTTGCTGTCATGGAAAGCTGGGCTGGTCAGCCTTGCCAGCACTTTTGACTCTCTCTCCACGTGGATCAACTCATGATGGCCGCAGATTACGGAATACAGGCTCTTTCCTCCGCCGATCTATACCGCCTGGGAGTGGCAGCATGGGACCAGCCTGTCCTGTTGACGGCGGTGTAGAAGTAGACTTATCGCCCAGACCGAGGAGTGCGCCATAGGACAACTTACCACAGAAACTCACTGCCGCAGAGCCTCTTCCGACATCCCTACAGCTCTGCGAATCTGCCAGGAACCTTGCCTTTCTATCATAGAGCTAACCAGATATGTAGCTTGATCCAAATGGTCGAATCTTGTGAGGATTTGACATGAACCATGATGGCATGGCAGCAGGTAGAAAGTCGCAAGCGTCATGCGAATCATCTCATGAGAGTATGTAGGCATGTTGTCCATGTCGAAACTCGTTTTACGACTAGTAAACCGCAGGCTTGGAAAGCTACATATTTAATTCACGCCCATTCGTTCTCAAGTGTTCTTGATTTGTTGTATAATTACTCTCACCCAACTGCCAAATTCGCAACTTATTACGAAATAACTGTCATAGCTTACCACCTCGTAACCGACCATAATCTATGAAAGCAGTGTCAGATAGGCTTCAAGTATCATATCGATCGTGATGCACAGCTTTTGGTAGAATGATGGTAAAACGCGTGGATATTGTCGAGTGTCTCTAAGATAATTCTTTTACAGTACCGTGGGAGGCTTGATGGGAATACGAGATACCAAGGAGCTCGCGGGAAAGTGTCTGCTTCGTGAAAGCTGAAGGACGGCCACTAGCTGAATCACTTAGCTACCTGACATCGCCCTGACTTTGCAGAGACTCGCTTGCTACTATCAACAAGTCGTACTCAAGTACCACTTCTCTCTTTATTACCTACATGTCCTTAGCCTAAGGTACTATCTTTCTAGTTTTGCTATTTACCGTGTGCTACATCGGTAATGGACGAAACTTTGACGACACTGCGCTATTTTGCGCTTATTCGATATTCTCTTCTCCGATTCCATTTGGATAACTGGGATTCTGTTGGTAGATTAAAGTAGGTGCATACCTGGTAGGTATCTATAGGTATCTACATACCTATGTGAGTAAGGTTTGCCAAGACAAAGTCGGTTCAGCCTTTTAAGGCAGAACTCGATTCCATATAGATATACCAATCTAAACGAAATACACATATGTGTTTATTTTTCTTGTTTATGTCTTGTTATTAAATATCTCTTATTAGGTGCATGCAAGTTCAACAGATGGATTTGCATATAAACAACACCTTATAGTTCCCCAACCCAGGGTTATACAGGTAATATTGAGTGTCGTGTCAGATACTCCAAAGCCTCAACGCTTTTGGATAATTTAGTGTGTACCTACCTGGTAGGTATCTTTAGACAGCCAAGGGTTCTACATAATCCACAGAGGCCGGACCGGAACGTATCTTGCACTAGGTAGTTAGTACATTAGCGCCGGCATACCGCTTGTCTCCCGGTGTCCGTCTCGTGAAGGCGCGCCCCGGAACGCTCCAAGTAAATCCAGATTCGCGCTTGCTACCATTATTCATTCCCGAAAATCGTTGGAAGGCGCATACATGGATTATCAAGTAAGCTAAAACGGGGATGCATGTACCTGATATAGTGTAAAACCTCGCGTACAGGCTTCCCTTGTATTTGCATAAGCGTGGTTATTCACTCGCCACCACATGCATCGTCTTCAACCTCTCCCAAACCCACGAACCAGTGATATCCATCGCACAATTTTTCACCGACACCTCCGGCTGTAGCTACCTTATCAGAACAACCCGAGAGAGTCTGATTTGACCTTTCCCGTCGCTGAGCTGTATCACCAATAACAAGCAACTCCCCTCCGTAGTGTACATATGGTGCGCCTTACAAATGACATCTTTTTTTTTTTCTTCTCCCTTAGAGATTCGGGAACTCAACCCTTCCCGTCCGTGCTTCGCCTCCGCTGACTCGTCAAATCCCTGTTAGTCTGTTGCACTCGACCACGATCGTGCGCCGAAGCGATACAGGACGAGAAGTTAGTTGGTAGAGAACACCCGAAGTAGTAAAGTAGACTAGATGGCGCCGACCGGAGGCCAGAACGTGCCCGCAACGTCCAACGCCGGGTCCAAGTCGTCTCCGGCCTGGCAAGTTGCTGCAACTAATTCTACCCTGAACACCTGGTTTGGGGGTCGCCAACCTTCATGGCTGGCGAATGCGAAACCTGTCAAACCGTCGCCCCGACCTCCCGTGCAACCGTCACGACAGACATCGCAAAACACGCACACGCACGCGACAGCAAACCAGTCAGTCCAAGCTCAGGTTCCCGCACCGTCGACAGTACCACCACCTCCGACGTCCACCGCCCCTGCGCCAAGGCCAGCCTCAGCCTCATCTTCAGCCTCGGCCTCAGTTTCTACTGCATCTTCTCATCATCCACCTCTGCGTCCACCGGTGCAGACACATCCCCCGTAAGCTACCCGGCCTTAAAATTTCCTTGCTTAAGCTAGCACGCCTAAAACCGCACCGCGGCAGCAAATATATAAAACTATTCGATGCCACCTCAGCTCGTTTCATGTGATGAGTGGTTGCTGACAGTACCTTGAATCCGTCAGAAACCCGATACTAGATGCCGTTCTTCCTTCACCCGCTCCAAGCGACGAACCTAGTCCATGTCTATCTAACACTCATGAAAGTCCCAAGGCTACTAGTTCGTTTCCCAAAGAGCCCCGAGGCAACCCTCCCGTTACCGAAACACGCTCCCTGCCCATCCAAGATTTAGATGATTCTGGCGACCACCAGGCGCAAGATCCAGTACCGACGGCGAGTAGGTCGGGCGCTTCGCGACAGAGTGACGAGGTTTTGGCTACCCCGAGCACATCGACGCCTGCCAGAATGGTTCTCAACACGCCTCCAACGCCGAACGCGACCGCTTTCAGCCAGCCGGTGGCTCCGCGAAAGCTACAACCGAGAGAACTACCGCCAAATCACCCAGCAAAGAGACGGCGAATCGGGTATGTGTTGCAACTATATGACTGGCAGAGTGTGCTCCCAGTTTTCTTTCTGATATCCTCGCCATGCGTTGTGTCGAAACTCAGATGCTTATTTTATGGCTTTTTAGGAATCCCTCGATCGAATTTCTCGAATCTAAGCGAGCCCTAGAGAGGCTCAAAATTCACCTCCAAGAACTAGGCGGCGAAGGCACGCTAGAAGAGACGGTCGAACGGCCGCGATACCAACTCTTGAAGGACGCGTGCGATGAAGGCGACGTGTTCTTCATCGCGCTGCACCAACTGTTCTGCGTATGGGCGATCAGCCAAGCTGAAGTGCACAGTATGTGCGACGAGGGTGTTCACGATTCATCTCTGGTAGACAACGCTTTCGGGATTATGGGTACGATTCTTAAGAACAATTCAAAACTACGACCGCAGCTCCTCCGTTGGTTCACGGCGTTTCCGGCTCCGTTGTCGATGTTGATCAGCGACCCGTTCTACGCCAATGCAATAAAGCAGGTGCTCGATTTCCTGGTGCGCATTTCTCATAGGTGGATGGTCGTAAATCACAGTCATCAACTGCATGGCTACCCTCTGCTGATGAGTGAACTCCTGGATACCTTTGGGCTCTTTTCCCCGATCCTACAGGCTATTGTGTTCCGCGCTTCGAGGAGGACTCTAGGCGTCGAGGATGGTCCATTTGGCCAACAAATGGAAAACTTATTCAGAGCAGACCAGAAGGAGCATCGTCGTGCAGATGGAACATTCATACGAAGGCCAAGTTCACAAGAGTACAGCAAGTACAACAACTCCCTGATTCAAGGATATAAATCTATCATTGCGGGGATTCACTCATCACGCAACCAAGCTTCTCAAAGTCCTAGACCGTCTGCCACTTTTGTTTCGCCGACCACTCAGCCGCAACAGACATATCATCCGGGTGCTTATGTGAATAGTCAGATGCAGAATAACTCTGCACAGGCCGGTCGGGCCTCATCTGCGTATACTCGGTCCCCTATTAACTCTCCACTGGTTGCCCCGAATGCTATCTACCCACAAGCCCCGGCCCCGGGTCAGTTCACGGTACCTCCTCAACACGTTCTGCCTAGCAATTCAGCGACGGTGCAGCCTACAGCATATACACATCCCTATCAATCGCCTAATCCTGGGCACCAGGCGCAGTTCGATTATCCTAGCTTTTCGGCTCCTCAAATCCCCCAGCAGTACTTTCAGCAGCACCAACAGCAACGACAACAGCCACGACAAGAGCAACAGCAACAGCAACAGCAACAGCAACGGCAGCAGCAACAACAGCAGCAACAACAGCAGCAGCAGCAACCACTGCAACAACTACAACGAATTATAACGAGACGGATTTCCCAGCAATCCGCGACAGGGCAGAGATCTCAGCCATCCCCTGTCCAAAATACCATCCTACAACCTCCTCAGGTGCAATTCTCAGGACGGCATTCACCTCAAATACAGAATCCTGCGGGACAACCTATATCACCTGGTCACTCTCGCCGTCGCTCAATGCCTGCCCCTGTTTCTAGCACTGCAAACCAGGCTCACACCAACGAAAGCTATATTGCCGCGAACTCGCAATCTCCCACACACTCGCCACAAACCATGAGCCATATCCTGCCTAGCAACATTCGTCCTCAGCAGTCCACGACACGTCAACAACGCCACACAATTCAAGCTCAGGACCGATTGATACCACCGCCAGGGATGCGCATCAGTAATCAGGACTATCCGCATAGCCCTTATGACAATAGGTCTATCGACATTTCTCTACACCAGGTGCATCTCCGTAGTCCCAAACGCATGCCCCGAAAGCTAAACGCTTCAACAATGTCAGAGCGATATTATCAAGCCGTCAAAAATTTTGCCCTCCGTCCAATTCCTATTCCGGCCCAGCCCTACTTGTATAAATTCAACTTTATCATTTCTGAATCGGACCACGCAAAAATTTCGGTTGACGAGATGGTGCGCGGGGAATGCTTGCCTGTCAATCGATTCTCCAACGGCTCTTTACGAGTTCGTATCCGGTGTGTCTACAAGAAGCAGAATACTAATCCCTTGGTTGACAATATCTGGACCACCACAGAGACAGCTTGGCCGGAGCACATTTTCATGGAGCTGAATGAGCAGTACACCTTAGAAATCAAGCGTAAAGCGCATCATTCCAAAGACCTTCCCACCGAGGTTTCTTCTCTCGTTGTTCCTGGCGAAAACTCACTCACCGTTTCGATACTTAATGGGCAGCTAAAGCAGCCGCATCATGAGCAACCATATTTAATGGTCGAGATAGTTGAAGTACTCAGCCATAGTACCATTTTAGATATGGTCCACACACACGGAACTCAGCCGCCTGATGTTACTAGGGAAGTGATTAAGAGTCGTCTGATCAGATCGTCACGTGACGACGACGACGATGTTGCGATGACCATTGACGGGGTTTCCATTGACCTAGCTGACCCATTTACTGCCACCATATTCAAGGTACCTGCCCGAGGTAAAGCCTGCACTCATCTCGAGTGTTTCGACCTGGAGAATTGGCTCAACACTCGTCTTGGAAAGAGGTGGTGCTATTGTGGAGGCGGCTCGGATTGCAAGACCTGTCCCAAGGAGCCGTCCTTCGTAGACAAGTGGAGATGCCCGCTGTGTGGTGGCGATGCTCGTCCCTATAGTCTACTTATCGACGGCTTTCTTGTCGAGGTTCGTGCACAACTTGAAAGGGAGAATCAGCTGCACACCAAATCTATCATTGTCTCTTCTAGTGGGTCATGGAAGCCCAAGGAACAGCCAGGCGGCGAACAAGCAGGCGGCGATGATAGTGATATGGGCAGTGAGAACGGCACCCCAACCATCAAGATGGCCCCAGACCCCTCTACGATTCCTATTCAGCACCGCGAAATCATTGAGATTGATGACGACGACTAGCTTGATGATATTAGGTGGATCTAGTTTAGGGGTCCAAATAGAAGAGGTGGGTATTTCTCAGATCTATTGCACACTAGGTCGTCCCCTTGCTGTGATTGGCCTCCTCTTTCCACATTACCGTCAGACTGGACACGTGCTTTTTTTTTTTCACCAACAGCACGTATCGCCATATTCACTACTATGCTCCTTTTTTATAAAGATTATGGTAATGCTCTATTTGAACTGTCTGCTCGGTGCAGTTCCAGGGTGTTCGCTATCACATAATGAGTCGGAAAAGGGGTTCCATCAGGCATGGTCATCGCAGTTTCTGCGTGCTGCTCTCTTGACCACACCACGCGAGAGCTGCTTCGGTCCCGTGCCTATGATTATTCCCTACGACTCAACGGAACTTCTCATGCGGCGTTGCGTACTAATTAGAATACAGCATATCAGTGAAGTAAAGCTGCAATACTCTTTCATATCACGTCATCCGTCGATTTCGTTTTTTTCTTAGTTAAAATTGGTCGGTGTCATCATCAGGCAGAAGGAAAAATATATACCCCCATCGGCGTAAACGCCTTTCTGTTTCGGTTCGAAAATCTTTTTATTTTTTCCCCCATTAGTTGTTTCCCGGCGTTTTGGTATCGGAGTGATTCCGGCGTCAATCAAGCAGGCGATTTGTCACACGGTATTCCTGTGGCATTAGTATGCGAGTTTCTTTTTCTCTTCCTTTCTTCTTTGCAGGAGATGAAGTTACCATTGAAAGGGACAACGTAGCACACGAGACCAGGAAAGCATCAGACAGACAGTCATTCGGATAGGAGTCAAGGGAGACGACAAGTAGGACGAAAAGGGAGGGCAATGCTTCATTCATTTATGTTTTCTTTCACGCTTGCGTTTTTTTTAACATGAGACGCGGTGAGTAAGGAAGGGTCCATAGGTAGAGAGAGGGATGAGGAGGTGGGCTTGCGTCGTGCCTGACAACTACTACGGACATACTCCACCAGTTCAGGAGGTTTTAGTCTATCACGCTAGGAACTACGTACGTACATGCTTTAGTCAGGTCAGCTACTACGAAGCAAACGCCGTATAGCTAGGACCGTTTCTACGTAGGTACACATGAGAGGGGAAAAAAAATGGTTAACTACTTGCCCATTTTACGATATATTTTTATATTCTTGGCGGCTTAGAGCTGCCTGGGGTAATTACCTGGCTTTATAGCTGTGAAAGGGGGTATGCATATAAGGGGAGATCGTTCTTTATACTACATTTAAGTACAAAACGTGATCTCTCCCCACCTAAAATCGTATGGATCTTTAATAGTAAGGACCAATAAACCACCTATGCACTCAAAACCCTGGTTTCCTTCATAAATATATATTAGTTACCCTAGGCCCCCCCCCCGGCTCGCTCCCCCTATACGTCTGTGATTCTCGTATACAGAAACGAGAACATCCAAGCCACTAGCAACATTAGTAATTTTCACGAGGGCTTTGGTTTCCGTTTCATATATACGCAGCCTCCCTGAATACGTGATAGTGCGGGACTACGATGTATAACATGGGTAACATGGGTAATAACATGGGTACCTAGATGCTAGGAAGTAACATATATAGAGAAGAAAAAGGAAAAGAGCAACCTACCTAGGCAGTTTGGATAATGGATAGCTTACATGGAACTAATATACAGGGGGTAGGTTTATCGTTAGTTGATCAAGGGAAAGAAAAAGCCTCACATGCATAGATGTATGTTGAACAGAGATGACGCATTGCATGTTAATTAATACAGCTACAAGTCCAACTGTTAAATTTAATGAAGTGAAGTTAAATTCATATATATCTATATACCAGTTAAGTCAAAAGCTCCACCCCCACCTCCCCGGAGGTTCTATAGATACAGATTCTGTTTTGTTTATTTCTAGTGTTTTTTCAACCTCCGTTAATACATGCAAATGAGTACCAATGCTGCAGGCACCCCCATAGCTTACCCTACCCATGTTGCTAGCCGAGAGCTTCTGATCATGTCTATCCCATTGGCTTCTGGGGCTAGCTAACGGTTTTCCAACCCAAAACGCCGTGCTCCAATCCTTGATACAGATGGGAAATGTAGAAAAAACCACGAGCCATGCCTCTTTCTTCTACTTTGTTGAAACAAAATGAGCTCGTTATCTCCTACCACTAGTTTGCCCGCTGCTCGACTGCCCTCCTCCCCTTTCATGCTTCTCGGTTGGCGCATCATCGCTGTCGCTATCCCCACCCACGCTATAATGGTCCCTGTTCATGTTATCGGTGGGAGATGCGACGTGTAGATCATCCAATTCGCTCTCGTCGAAATCACCAGCTTCAACATCCCGGCCCGTCCGCTTATTACGGAAATTCTCTAACCCAGTTCCGCGGGTTCGCTCGGCTACAAGTGGGAGGCCCGTGTATCCAGTCGACCGCCTGCGGATTCGCCAGATGTAGACACCCCAGATGGCGGCACCGACGGCGACAATGGCCAGAACAACCTCGCCCGACTTTCGATATGCGGCCCATTTCGCTTCGGTCAGCTCCTTGTCCTTTGCTGCCTGCTCCGTCTCGGTAGCGTTAGTGACACCACCTACAGACGTGTCGGGAAGCTTCTCGCCGTCGAGCAGGCTCTCAGAAGGAGTGCCGCCGATGCTACCGATATCGACACCCATGAATCGATCGAGCATATCTCGGGTGCGGCGCGGATAGTCGAAGGGGACCATGTGAGACGAGTTGTAGAATAGGACGTAGGACAGGTTACGAGCCTCTTGCCAAAAGCCAGCTGCTTCACCCTCAAAGGTCCAGTCACGGCGCGGAGCCCAGTTGCCCGGGGAGATCTCGAAGCCCTTGCCGCCGTTCCATTGCATGTTGCCGATGAATGCCTCGGTGCCGAGATGGTTACAGATCATATCTTCAGCGCCCGAAAACAACAACACGTTAACCTCCTTTAGGATATCCGGCAGGAGCTCGACAGAGGGCTGTGATGTTTTGACGGTGAAGGCATTGCCAACAGCCCCGTTGCATTCAGTCCACCCCGTGTTCTTGTTGGGACCGACATGCAGCGCATCGGTGACTTCCTTTTTGCGCAGATACGGCGTGACGTACTGCAAGTCCGGGGGCCAGTTCATGCCACAACTCGGGTAAGAATCCTTCAACCGAACGTCATACATGTTGACACATTCGGATTCGCCCTTTGAGTTCTTCGTCTGCGTCAAGCGGAGCATCTCCTGGAGAACGGCTTCACAAGCAGCGTCATCAACCTTGTTAGCGCCTGTAGTCGCCAATTCCTTTCGGCATTCCCGATACTGGGACTCTAACCGGCCGGCAACATCTGACCCCTTCTCTACGATACCTTTCTCGTAGGCGAAGGACAGGTAAGCTTCGTATTGTTCATTTGGGGAGACCCATCCGTTGCCGATCATCAGGCCTTTGAGATTCCAGGGGACCTTAGTCTGGGGCTGCTTGTTACGATCGAGGATAGCCTTGGCTATGTAAGGGATATGCTGGCCAGCGTAGGACTCGCCCGCAATGTAGATCTAATGAAGGATTAGCGTTCCTGTGAAAGGGGGGGATCAGGACAGTGGCGTAATGAATGCCTACATCGTCATGCTCGTACTCCGGGAAGAGACCGTACCACTTCTCGAGGAAGATGATGAACTGACTAGCCATCTCGTCGAGCTCGTGAACGTAACTATTAGTGTCGACGTAGCTGTAACCGGTACCGACGGGGTTATCGACAAACAGCAGGTTTGCGAACTCGTGCCAGCTGCCATTGTTGTACTCCAAGGTGTTTTCGTCTTTTAGCCGGTAGGGGCCTATTTCCATCATGGCGCCATCCTCGGAACTGCAACCGGGACCTCCGTTCAACCAGATGACGGTCCGTTGCCTGTTCGCAATGTGCTGGTTATGGAAGTGCCAGAAGAACAAGTTGCCATTGTGCTCGGGCGTGACCTCGATATGTCTAGGCGGGCGGGAGCGCGCTGGTTAGGACGGCCGAAGTCTGAAACACGTAAGGAGCGGCAGCTTACCCAGCATGCATCTTGACCAGGTCGCCGTCGGGGGCGCCGGGGAGAGAATGGACGTAGTAGTCGCCGGCAGTCAAGTCTGCGCCGACGAGCGGCATCCAAGCAGCTAGAGCATAGAGCGCACCGGCGGCGACACGCCCGCAAAGCGACGCGGGAGTCATGGCTCGCTCGAAACGCCGGGGATTAGGTTGTGTGGTTCGAACTATGTGGTCGGCGATGGTATTATCGTCTCCATGTAGGATGGCCTCTTCTCGTCCGATGTGTAGGGGGTAGCTACTATTATGCGCAATCGTGTAGCAAGAGGCGTAGGTGTTCAGGTTTTGGCTCAGGGACAAATTGAATGTGAGTGACGAAGCTGCGAAGGTGGCCTCAGCCGGGAGTTCCAAAGGTTGTGTCCAGGAGGTGTTTGAATTGAGAACTGAGATGTGACTGGACAGGAAAAATCCCGGGTCCATGCCGCTGACAGGGCAGTTGCCATTATAGGCCTAGTGCCAGATGGCCCGGCTTAGTGTAAATTTATAAATACTGTAGCGGGCTTACCTACGCACCGTGTCTTGTCCCCCGCGGCCGGTAGAGGGGCTCACAATTAAATCTTCGCGTCGCGCATACGTAACGACCTCCATAAATTAATCTACTACCTCTTAGTAGGTTAGGTAGTACTTCTATCATACCTTACCTACCTCGCATTAGGTACCTCCACTACCCTGTTTCGGGCCGGCTCACACGTTACTTACCGATACAACGATATTCCGCATTGCCAATACTACCATATGTACCAAGTCGGATAGTTGGCAAACCCCATCTCGAATACCAACGCCTACCTCCTATCTTCTCGCCTACCAGGAATGCCTTTGGACCAGCATTTACTTTTCGAGTGATATGCCAACCGTTTTGTGACATCGGTTCGTCTCCACGTAGCAGCAACGCTCAGCCCTTAGAATTTGCACGGGTGTTATATTAGAGACGTCTGTTATATTGGGGGTTGACTACCTAATGTATCCATATGTTCGGTATCTGTCCTTCGTGCGCGCACCTCCATCTCGTCAACTGCCTCTTTGATTACTTGAACGAGGCATAAGCTTCTTCCAACTCGTGGAAGCTTGCCAGTGGTAAAGTCAGATCTTCCCTGCTTTTCAACATCTTTTCGAGCGATTGTCGTCAACGTCTCGGTGCCACCAATCCAAGTGTGCACAGTTACCAGATATAGTTGGCTGGGCTGGCCATCACAACCCTAGAGCCTAAGGGACATCCCTCCCCAGCCTCGGGGGTTGGTGTTGGCTAGCTTTATTGAGATCTGCTCTGCTCTACTCTTCTGTATTGCAAGAACAATGACGAGACAGTCGCCGTCTTTGTCCCGCCTTCCAACCGCATTCTTCTGTTATACCAGTGATCCTGGTACCGGTGCGGACCGAGTGATACTTGGATCGACGGACGAAGTCGAGAATCATGATCAATTTGTGCTTGTGCCTTTCTCATCATAAGCCTTCACTCCGACGACCAGAACTGCCGGGTGTCCCAACTAAGGACAACGTCAGCTCAGGCCATCCCAAGTGAGTATGAAAACCAGAACGATACCTCAGAGATCCCATGCGCCAACTCGTGTTCTCTAATGAAACCCATCTTGTCGTGTTTTTGGTTCTGATACGGCCGCGCCGGCCGACGTCCTGTGTAACGCTTTCAGGCGAAGCATCCGACATCGGCACGACGAATCGTTAATGGCTATTTCCAAGGAGCCTGTGAGATGCAGTTGACCATCCCGTTCAAGGCGCTGTCGCCTTCGTCGACCGTGATAAGGTCGGCGTTTTGCAGTTCGGTCAAGACGTCTCCAACCCAGCTCTGACACGTCCAGTCTGATTCGACTTTGTCCACACTTGTCCGCAAAATGGCATCTCGGAGTTTCGTGTCGAATTCTGAGCTTGTTGGCAGGGTCGAGACTGCGAATCGTCGTAAGAAGCGAGGCCTCGATCGGGGAGGAGGCTTGTTCCAGATCTCTTTCACCTTGAAGCTAGGGTGTTGGCCTTGAAGCTGGATTGTGAGGTTTGTGCTCTCGTTTTCATTGAAGACTATGCACAGCTCGGTAACTCGCGTGCTTTGGATGTCGCGAGGATGGCCGGCGAAGATCAAGATCCAGAGCGTTTGAGAATAGTTCGTCTCATCCGTTGCGGCCTGGCCGACTAGAGACCGGATTGGCTGATCCTCGCCGTCGCCGTCGCCTCTGCCGCCGTCTATATTCCCACGACCCCCCGTGCTTGGAGCTATCCCCATTTGACCATGGATTTCTGCGGAGGCTACGGCGTCAGCTACGCACATACTAATTGGAAACCCCGTAGAGACAGACTCCCTCAATCTTCGATGGCCAGCAGGTCCCGCTTGCGATCGCAATAGGGCCATCCGCTCTCTGTCTATCTCTCGTGGTACATCAGATATCAATAAAGCACATACCTTTGTTGTCAAGCCCTCGGATTGTCGCAAAGGCAGTGGGGCTTTTTCTTTGTTCTTGTTAGTCCTAAAGGATGGAGCAGGCAGGCCACATATGTATAGGTATGTGTGGGCGCGAACGAACCCGGCCATTTCGCCCTGGACAAAGTAGCAGGGCGACTAGCGAGTAACGCCCCTAACACACAACGCCCAGAACCGACCTTGCAACCCCCGAGGGCGAGAGAGATCACACCATAGGTACATCAGGTATTCTCCGATCTGCAAGTCGTCTCTCACTTCCCATAATCAGGACCGCATGCATGGCCATTTTCTGACTCTGCACCTGGTTCCTCTCGAATCCACAAAACAGTATGCTTGCAGTCCGCATAGCGCGAAGGTCTAGCGGTAGCCTTCTAACAAGAAGAAATAAAAAGTGACATGGGGGTTGGATATGGTTCGGTTGTCTCTTGTAGACAAGCATGCATAATGGGTCAGAACGGGTGCATGGATTGTGCATATCGCAACCCCACGGAGCGTTCTAGACCCGGGCAGCGTTTTGGTGGATAATTACCTATTCCGTAGGGGGGTACACGACAATCCCAGCCGTGACTACGAGCGGTAGGCACTAGCTGGGTTCTATATTTCCCCTGGAGTGCTTCCAGGTCCCTTCATTCCAGCGAAGATGAGGGTCATATGTTAGGTATATAGGTAGGGGCCACGAAGTGAGGCACCAAGCACGTAAGCTAAAGAAACCAGAAGTCAGAGTATACCTGCTTTACGCCGAGGAAACGAGTCGCAACAATGTCGCGCGAGCCCTGTAGGTATACGGCCTTTGCCTATCACACACACACACACCAGCTACCGTCTACGTAGGCTCGGCATCAGGAACATCGGATGTCAATTAACGATCAAGGCATAGAACTAACACTAGGTGCTACAACTGGCCGATCGACCGCCGGCTGAACTCTTACTTCACACGACTGCCACAGGAGTCTAGTCGGAGAATACTGCCACACTACAGCATAGTTCAGCCTAGAATTTCCAGGGGGTCGCCAAATCTCGCCATCTTCCCAGAATGCTGACATTGTGAGTCTCACACGTGTGGCCTCGCTCAGATAAAAGCCCAGTGCGGCTGCTACTCTTACGCACTCATTGGATGAATCGGTGACTCAAAAATTAGTGGCCGGCTCATTCATCTCACTAAATCCTTCAAGGTATCTAACAAGAACGTGTCCGCTGCTTCATTATACTGACGTTTAAGGAGGCTTTCAGTACCTCTAGCTTAGCTACACTATTGCAAGTTGCTGCAATCATTGGTGTTGCGAGAAGGAGCAACATCCGTGTGCTAGGCCATCGGCGATCTTGCCATGCCCAGGTCCTGGACAGATCACCATTGCCAAGAGATGCTTCCATAGCTTGGGAATCCCTGGCGAGCTACGAGTCTACGACCCTTGTTATGCATACCTTGTGCTGGAGAAATATCGGCCTATGCGTGTTGCAATTTGATCTATCATTTCTATTCTCCTGCCTTACCTCAGGAGCATTTTATTAAACAAGCCAATGCTAGTCATCTGGTAACTTAGCCATCATGTGTCTGTCCATCTTTGGAATTAATTGCGAAATACCATTGGTATAAGGCACGGTTGAGGCTGTCTTTACATATCTGTGGGTGAGTTGTCATTCATATGATTAGCATGGGCAGTTCCCGGCACACCTTCGTGCTGGATGGCAAACTTTTCGATTTACATGTCTCCTACTAGAGATTGGGAATATGTTGTCATGCTCCTATGACCGTTGCTTCAAACCAATCATGATCCCATAGCGCCAGGCTGCTCATACGTGGGCCATAAGCAAGTCCTGCCACACGCACAGCCTACAGGCCCCCTCGGACTATGGATGTATCGGTAAAGAGCCACCGAGATCCAAACTCCCTGGTGCTCCGAGGAAATCGATAGGACAGCAGCCAGATCTAGAATTTCCTTAGCTAGGTCGCCATTACATCGAGCGTGTGCCTAACACGCCCCTCCATCGGGGAAGGTCCCATCTCTTCGGTGTCTTTATGCATTACCTGATGACCAATGGGCTGGTTTATATTTTATGCTAGATATCACGATACATATACAACCACACGTACGTATATATAGAACCCTATTAACACACTTAGTATGCGAGATAGACTTAGGTTAACTACAACCATCAACAAAGACCATGATCTCTCCTAAGCTCTCCCAATCCAAGCCGCCTCTAGCGTGACCCCTGCTACATGATAGCCTGTCCGCCCGCAATTTCTACGGAAGCAAGGGGTATATTCACTACCACTTTCTCGCACTTTGCCGTCTACCCGTACGGGCAGATCCGTCTTGATACCTCCCCGAGTGAATCTTTAATGGGCTCTTGCTAGCATGTCAACAGCACACTAAACCTGCTACCTAATAGTAAAGAGCCTAGAGACTCTTCACACCTCAGCACGTTTCCCTTAGCTGGGCTAAGTATATATTTTAGGACTCACCCGCTTTTAGAGACCTAGCACACCTAACCTCCCAATCGATACAGAGAGGTAAGAGAATAAGAAGAAACGGGAGTCTTCGAGCAATTAACTAACACACTATACCGATCATCGACGTCGAATAATTAGGTATTCAGGGGAACCCAGGTGGAATAGCTACTTGAATCCCGTGCCCCAACCAAGCGTTCCTCCCTAATCCTCGCCCGTATCTCAGGCTTACGATTGAGTCTTCTTACCCTCCTGTCGATATACCACGTCGACCTCGTCAAAAACAGCTCACTAAAACAACTCGCTGCCATCCATTCCTGCCTTGCCTCGCTCGCGTGCATGGATCCCTTACCAACGATGACAGCAACCTGGAGGTGCGAAAACGCTTGAGAGAACGCCAAGAAAGCAACGTAGCGTTCTAGCCCGCTGCGCGATGAGGGAATAATACATCAAAACCATGCGAGACAAAAGGGCTCCTGGTCCTTGGGTGAGACCGTCCGGGGCGGTTTAATACTCGGTTTGGCTCTGGAAATATTGTTGGTGACAAGAAAAGCAGCCCCCGCAGACGAAACGGGAAGTATACCTAGTTAAGCTTCATGTTTGAAGAATGCGGTACCTCTTAGTATTCCTTTTCTTTTTCCTTTTTGAGCTTCCAATTTATCCAGGCTAGTTATCCCGCTTCTTTAGAAGAGGGCATACTAATAGCGCGCCGTCCTCATACTCGCGGTAGCTCGCCCGCCATCCAGGGCCCAGGAATAAGGGCATTTTTCTCTTTTTCTTTTCTTCCCGGCTTCAGAATAGGACTAACTCAGTGACAGTTCTGTCTTTATGACCTACTCGAATCTATCACCCACGTCACGTCGTCTTGCTCCCGCGTCGGGAAACACGCCTCGGACCAACTGTTTTTGATATGGGCTCCTTCTAAGTCTATAGCAGTTGATCTGTAGAAGTAGCCTGTCAGTCACACGGAGACTGTATCACCACGAGAAAAGATTTTTGAGGCTAGGTACTGATAGTACGGATGTTTTGAATAAGACGAAACGCCCGGCATGGTCTATTTAGACTTCTCTGCTTTCTCCAAAGGGAGGGTTGTATGATTCGATAGACAACGGTTCTAAGGCCCGACACGGTCCCCTAGCCTGTGCACGGTGAACTAAGCATGAACACGCCACACTTGTCCACTACTTAATGCTCCCGTGCAGCTTAAGCGGCGATGCTTCCTAAAGACCGGTACAATCAAGACAGCTTGGTATTCTCCACAAATTAGGTAGTTTAATATCCAAGGTACATACCTATCGTGCATAGTTCCCATATCAGCCGTTATTTTTGACACCCTGTCCGTCGCCGGCGTCTTGAGATGAGTGTGCGTACCCGTCCATCGGAGGATACCGACTGTCTCTTACGTATAATCATCGCCAAGCCTACCCCTTTCATGATTCTCGTGAAGAGAGAGAGAGAGTGTGTGTGTATGTGTATGTGAAGGTAAGGCAAAGAGCAAATAAGATAGGCATGTCTAGAGAACATGCCCGTCTCTCTAATATCATGGGGGACCATTGCTAGCCAACTAGCTATACGCAACGTACTGCCCCAATCCCCTTTATCCGGGGCGCGTTCTTATGGACTAGGAAAGATAAACGAACATGGTGACCCTATTATCAAATAAGGAGGATATAAAGGATTGCTGCCGCCTTCTCTCACAAGGCCGTGCTCGGATCGGTCGGTTAAGTAGAATTCTTGAAAAACGAGATACAATAGACGCCGTGTAGACTAGCACTAGACTAGAGGGAGGGAGGGGGTATGCATCCTACCTATGCTACATAATCACGCCTTATAGGTAAGAGGAGAGCCAATAAATATCTGTAAGTCCATGGCTCTTATAACCACTTATTAAAAAGTAGCACTAGACAGTAAGCAGTCGCTTACTAGGTGAATGGACTCAACTTGCATATCGCCTTGATGAATCATTCCCAGGCCAAGAATAGTAAGGTTTCCCTCCTTAATATATTGATACAACGTCTATTTATATATCTATGTCTAGGTGGAGATAGAAGAAAACTAGGTCTCTGATAGTCGTCGTGAATACTCTATCGAATAGAATATAGGCCAAATCCGCTGATTTTTGTTTCTCTGTTTTACCCGGTCTAAGAATTTGCAGCCTCTCCCGCGTCGTAGATGAGAAGTGATAAGGGATCCATCGACTCGACTGACAAATGCGTCATATCAGGCCTATCAGGAACTGTCTCCCACTTATTCCTCTCGAAAACCTGACGCATAAGCGGAGAAATTTTAGCTTAGGATGCCTAGATATTTAGTATATATCGGACCCGAGTGGTCAGAATACTTGCTAGGCACATTCTGCTTAGAATCCCATCCAGCTTAACCGCCGCCCTTGTCGCGGTCAAGGGTTGCCCGTGGACAGTAGGAGCAGGTATAGACATAACCCGGACTGAAGAGAAGGAGTTGGCCAACATATTATATAACGTAAATATGTCGGTGGTATGCAAACATTCTCTGCTCAGCATTTGGAAAGTAGCATCGAGCCATTCGATATTAGGATCAACCAGCAAGGTCGAAGACAGGTTCCGGACACATCTAGCCGAGACGAGGAGAATATATCGGCAAAGTTGACGTGGATGATAACGTGCCGCAAGACGAGATGGCACTAATTGGTAACAATGACTTCAGTACTGTCTCACTGGATGTGAAAAGGGGCAATTAATACTTGAAATACATTTCGACGATTTTGAGAGCAACGCACTTTGAGCTCACGACGACCCCCTTAAGGTGGAAACGCGATCGTTGAGTGGAGAGAAATTTGTAAGGTCGGTTCCTAAACAGCACTAGAGATCCTCCTTTGCGAGCATGTCGGCAATATCGAGGTAGAAAGCGATGGCATTGAAACTATACCCGTTCAATGGATCAGCGCCTGTAATCATGGAAGAGAACGGCACGTATGGAGAGGCTTACGTTGGTCCCTGGCCGCCCACACTTCGCAACATCCACCTTAAACGGTTTGTCCAGTTGATAAGATCGAGGTGGCTTACACCGACAAGCGTGCCCTTGTACGACCCCCATTTAGAACTTTCGACGCTGACAAGACCGTCGTTGGGTCCTTCCAAGTGGGAGATGACCCTATGTGATTGCCGGAAGGGATTGAAAAGGGAAGGGGGATCCATCATTGCTCCGTATGAGAAGTCTACTTATAGGTCAATGTCCCGTTTTTAGAGATAGAGAATTAGATATTCGGGGGGGTTCTAGTAGTTTAATAAAGGGGGGGGGGGGTTATCAAGAAATAGAAACAGAGTTAGGCAGTGTCACATACTGGAAGCACGTTAGTAGACGGCCTATCAAGTATGTGATACGTAATCCAAAAATAGAGAATTGAGGTCTTGGGATAGGATAATTTGGCACTGACCAGCGAACATTCGGGTCGTCTGGAGTCTCTGGGTTGAATTTCCCCGTCATATAACTTTGCGTTAGTTGCTTGAAGGCACCTGTGTCTATACCAACGCCCTCAACAAATTTGTATACAGTTGGTAAGCTCTCTTCACCGATTTCATCAAATAGATAGTCTGCGAAAGAGCTACCCCTATGTGGCGAAGCGATAGTGACCAGAGATCGAACATTAACGTCTTTAAGCTGGAGGCGCGATATCATGTATCTTGCATCAAGTCCTCCCATGCTGTGGGCGACGATGTTGACATCTTTGCCCTGGGCCCCGGCATTGATGTCCTGCGCGAGCTTCTCGGCCCGCTGCTCGATGCTGGCGGAAGGGGGGACAGCGGCTTTGATGACATGGACACCGTTTGCGACGAGCGCATCGGTGATTCCTCGCCAGTAATGGACGGCCGGGAGCCAGCCCCCAGCAACCTGAAGCTCGGAGAATCCCAACAAACCGTGCGCTAAGACTATTGGGTGTTTAGGTGTAGCTAGGGTGCATCGATGTCAGTCAACTTGTAGTTTAGGATATGATCTGCTGGGGATAGTTCACACCATAGTGCTCTTTGATCATAGCATAGTCATCATGGATCTCTCTTCCCAAATCCTTTAACCTAGGATCGCCTTCACGATGACCTGAATAGTATCTTGCACAGCCGAGTTTTAGCGACGAGGGTAGGCCATGGGCAGAGTAGCAATGGACAAGGCCAGGATGAGGTCTGCGAAAATAGCACGAGGCGCATCTATATAGGCTCATGACCGCTCATAAGTCAGCCTGATAAGCGGTTGAAATGTATTATATTTTAGATGGCCCAATGATGTAGTGACATTCTGGCCCCTGGGTGTCCCTGGGGGTGTTTGTGATGCTGTTGGTTTCCCTGAAAAAGTTGTTGTCTGGAAAAGCCGGGAAAGCAGACGCTGAGCCCAAATCGGTAATCCGACTTATCCTATGAGACCTTTTGGTGGCTATTATTGTATTGACGTCATGTAAACTAAGCTCTATTCATCCTAGTGACGCGTCAACCAGTAACGTAAGTGTTACCCGGTCACAACCTGTAAGCCCATAGGTTAACTGTATATCAATACCTACATAATGTGCTAACACTCCCAATTATCTAAGTTGTCACGGCCTACTTAGAGACTCTGTTTTCGCTAACTTTACCTAGATTATTTCCCCCTCCCTTATGAATTCGACAGTATCACTCAAGTTACCCGTTCCATACTCTTTCCCTTCCTCTCTTCACATGTTCTTCAACCTGGTGAAACATCCTAAAGAGGCTGGTTGCAACGTTCTTGCATAAGTTTCGGAAATCTTAAGGGTCCCTTAGTTCATCTGGCCTAAGCTGGAAGGTTATCTGAGCTGCTGGGTTAAATGGCGCTGGAGACAGCGGGTGATGTGGTGGCCCGAGTTCCCCGGACAGAGATCACAGGGGGGGGCCTGCCCTACATATATGCCATGCTAAGCCAAGAAGAGATGGTGGCCGCGTTTGAATAGCCGCAGGTGGATAGGATAGTCTTACGACAAAGAGACAATACATACAGCGGCGGAAAATCTTCACTCCATTGATCCCATGCTTCCTATAAATGTGACCAGTCTTGAGGTACTCCGCAGTTCCACAACTCCTCATTGACCCGTACCATAGCCCAGAGTCGCGCGGTTCAGTCGAATCGGCAATTCGTAACATTTATCTGTTGTTGCTTAACCCTCAATCACCAGCAGAAGAGAACAGAACCAACAAGTCCGCTCGCTCATGGCCCCATGGTTACTACTTACAAGGGTCACGGCATATGAACTGTTGCTTATCCAGCGACATCCACTGTTGAATCTTGTGCCCAATGGATAGGTGTGCCTACCTCAGCGAGGCCATCCTTCCCCAGGCCAATTCCCCTCCCGTGGTTTGTACTACTGTCGATGGCTAATTTACATACGCGCAACGTCTAGCGCAACTGTCACTCACAGGCTGGGCGTTGATCTGGGTGTTGATCTCGAATGCTTGACATTTTAGGCTCGAAGGCGTTTGAACGGTGCAGAATTCTTGGACACGCGATGGGCCGTCATTGTCTAATTGAGTGGATGGAGGACGCTATCTCGGCTTGTCCCATAAGCCACGGTGAAAGAAAATTAACTTCCATAATGGCTACCGCGTTCATGCAGTGTGGTAGCAAGGGTTTGTCCCTCCTGACCATAGAGGTGATGCCCTAAGCGCCGTTGCTATATATGTCCTATTATGATTGGTCTCTATCGACAAGGTATCATCCGTTGTCCCAGAGCCTCGGGTCGGCCCCCAACTTCCTGCGTCTCCTCTCAGCCTTTCCTATTGGAAGTTGTCCGCCGTGATATTAGAGATGGTACTGGCGGTCACTTGCGCGACATCACGATGTAATGCGTATCTGACGAGGAAAAAATATAACCGGTCTTTTGGAGTATAGAGGGGGCCGGAAACTAGCTGGCCTGTCTGTGATGTCCCTAGTGCGATATTCAGAGGAAGAATTATGGTTGGTGTACATCTACTCTTCGCAAAGTAAATCGTTACTCAATCCAACCCTACTCCTGTACGGAGAGTGCCAACATGCGTGACACAGCATCTATTCCCTACCTCCCTACAGGGGGGGCCCAGTATACCCTCGTCCACACAACTTCGGTTTACCACCAGACAAAGTCGGGAAGTCCTAGGCAACTATGTCGGACCGGTGTTCAGTGAGCACGCCCGACCTCTTCTCCTCATCGAAGCGCCTTAGGGGGTTCTGCTCACCAGGCTGCCGGGTCGAAATGCCTTTCTCACTGCAATATAACTAAAGAGCATTGGCCTTCCGTCATCAGGCTTGGCCGTTGTTTTCTTCTCCTCGCCTTGAGACTCTTGCAAAACTCAACTAGAAATATCCACGAGATGGTCATTAGAGAACATGGCTAGTTCCGCGGACTGCACCACAAGCGACTGCTCACGCATATTCCTCGCCTACGAGCCCTCACTCGCCGGTAATGCCATTCTCCTAGCTCTATTTGCGATTTTCGTTCCGATCACCTTGGTCCTGGGCATCAAGTATAAAAGTTATGTCTTCGCTACAGTGGTAGCTACGGGCCTCGCACTAGAAGCTATGGGCTACATCGGTCGCGTTCTGTTACACAGCAGCCCTAATAGCAGAGGTGACTTCGTCGTCTTCCTTCTAGGAACTACTTTGGGTCCAACCTGTATCTGCGGGGCCATGTTCCTCATTATGCCCCGGCTTGTCGCGATCTACGGGGAAGAGTTTCGTAGCTGGAGACCCGTCTGGTATTTGTTTCTCTTCTACGTCTTGACGACCCTCGCCCTCGTGCTAGAATTAGCTGGAGCAGTCGTCTCAACCGTACAGGATGACCCTGAACTGGTGAGCAGTTAACTGGCTTGTAGTCAACACCCCATTGCTGACGACGAGGTAGATCGATACGGGGGTCCGAATTCTTGTGGTAGGACTGGCAGTCCAAGTTGTTGCTCTTGCAACCTTTATTGCTCATGCCGTCATGTTCGCGATCGCTCTGCGCACTAGGCGTCATGATTTAGATCCTAAGTATGCATATGTCTACAACAATGGTTTCTTCAAGACCTTCATGGTTGGTAAGTATTTATCTCATTTTCCAATAAGTTATTTTGTACTTCTCTAACGCGCATCAATATGCAGTATTCAGTATCGCGACTTTCCTACTAGTGCTCCGCACAGCTTACCGGATTGTGGAAGTGGCGGAAGGATTTGAGAGTTCGATCGCGCAGGACGAGGTCATCTTCTTAGTTCTTGACGGGGCTATGGTTCTAGTTGCCACTATTCTCTTGCTGGCCTTTTTTCCCGCGCGCGCCTTTGGCCAGTCTTGGTCGCAGACGTCGGCTCGCAGGCTATCGCAGGTTCACCCTCAACCCCTTCGACCGGCTCCTACATACGTGCCGCATACTGCCCGCCAGAGCCCGACGTACAACCGGATGAGTGTCAAGTCGACTGTGACAAACAATTCGCCGCTCAAGCCGCATCATCAGTTTCCACCAACTCCACACAGGAACATGGTCGACAGCGACGCTCTTTGGTAAAAGGAGCGCATGGCTATTGGGTGAGTCTGTGGGGTGACTCGGGGTGGTACAATTCGACATATTAAGGTTTTATTTATACGGCATTGAATGGAATGCGTTCAACAAGGCGTTTAGATTGGATGTGTAGGATGATCGACACCGGATACTACAACTACTTCCACTCTACACCTATCTTGTTGCTAGGAGACGACTATAGGGATTTAAAGCACTACCGAGCGCTTTTGGAATTATCGAGGTTGTATGGATGGACAGGAAACCTAAGGTTGTCGGGGTTCTAGTGTTATTAACAAGTCTAGGTAGGTTTTGATATTAGCTGGTAGTCACTCGCTCCGTTCTTTGTTCGTTGTTGGATATTGAGATTTTGATGTTAAGATTCTATAGATGTCAACCGAGACCATATCCACCTGGAGCTAGGCTGCCGATACTTATTGTGTGTTATTACTAGTTCCCCGTGATGGGATTATATCTCTGAATTGCGTGTTACTATTGCTATGAACCCGTGGAAAATAGAAGTTCACCTCTGACAGTTTCTTTTCCACATAACACCTTTAACTTTACTGTAGCCTATGCTAATCTATCAATGTTTTTAAACATGTGAGTATGCGTGTTATTGTGCTAAATAGACCTTCGTTAAGGCTAGTTTTCTCTTAATTACCCAGGCGTCAAGAGGAAAAATGATGAGTCAACTTATGGATCCACAACATAGCCCAAGAAACTTCATTAGTTTATTCTCTTGAATAGACAATAAGATGTAGACTACCAGTACTGATAGAAACAAAATTTGAGGTAAAATGCTTTGTGCAGGAGTGGGTCAGAAATAAAACTCGATGGTGAAAGATGGAAGGTAACAAAAAAGGAACCCGGCGATACCATCTGGGCTCTAGCGCATAACCTATAGGGAGAGGTAATGAAGACGAATAAGATTCACATTAGGTTCAAGTCCTATACGCGCTCGTACCTCGATCTCATATCCACTCCCCTGCCCGGACCAACCAGGATATGCCACACTACCCATCGAGCAGGCAGACAAGCAGGCAGGTATACCAGTCTAAAAATTCTATAACTATAGGCTCTCTCATTGGATGTGGTAGAAAAGGGCATAATTGCGAGTTCTGCTTGTCTAGGTACCTGGTTGCGATGCTTATCACACTTGATGAACCACGGTTGAAGTTATGTGTCTGCTAACTGATAAGATCGGGAGATATTGGAGGGTATTGGCCGGTTTATCTCGTTGAATTTATTTGTACTCCTTTGTCTCACATAGGATAGGTAGGGCAGATATCGTATCACAAACACAACCGACCGTTGCTGTCCCCCTCCCTTCCTCCCCTCTATACGCCCCCGCCCCTTCATAGCTACTGTCTTATTCTCTCGGGACTAAAAGTCTGATGGTTGCCTATTGGGAGGTCAGCACATGTCAGTAGGAACGTTGTACAAGCAACCGAGGCTTCGACAGCTCGCAGTTTAGAGGCCACAGGCGTTTCGTAGCCATATGCTTAATAGCACTGTTTGCTTGGGTTGCATCTACGTCTATTTGCCAATCAGGGAGCTAATATCCCTCTTCGCGGTCCCCAGGTGTCAGATAGTTATCACGATACTGGCCGACGACAGGTTGAGGGATTACGGCGAGGCGCCGGCTCGCTGTTGTGTATCCCAACATCACATACCGACACAGTGGTACCTATCCTCGGATCATATACAATGTAGGTTTCCTAGTTCCGGACAAGCATCGATAGACTATCCAATCATTATTAAGCTTTCTATATGAAAATCTGTTAAAATATATCTATGACCAAGGACCAGTCAAGCTCACGGATGGTCTACGAAGTAACGCACCCATAAGAAAATCCAAGACTACCCTTTCCCTCTCGTAGGGATCTCCATGGGACAGAGTCATTGAAAGGATATAAAACAACCTGACCATGCTTAAATTCCTTTCATTAAGCTTATTGCACGGAATAGTTACGAAGTGAAGCGCTCTAATGTGCTGGCCAGGGACCACTACTGCGCACATGTGCTCCGTGTAGCAAACAATGACTTGAAGAGTTACTATTGGCCTTTTTGTCGAGGGGCGCACCCGTCACCATGGACCTGTATCAAGTGTTCAGTATAGGGTAAACAAGCAAACAAAGGCTATCAGGTTAAAAGTTAGACAAGATAAACCGAGCCATATGCTGACCCCCAATAACGCAAGATATTGCTTGTCTCAATAATAGCGTCAGGAGAATGCAACCCGAAACCACCCAATCTATATTAGTGCGCGCCAGCAATCGACTGCATTCCTATGTATAGGATGGGCAATTTTGTTTCACGATGCTCCCTCTGTGTCCCTAGGTGGGCAGGAAATATCGAAAAGCTACGTCTAGAAGTAAACCTGAATATAGACTTTCTAAGACCACTACATATGTGCATAGGTAGTAACGTAAATGCTGCGCGAGGAAATAGAACTACAGCTACTTGTGGTGTAGTGCCTTTTACATGCTAACGACCCCTTTGTTCCCCTCCACGACGTATACCTATCTCGTACCTATTGATCCTTCAATGCAGCAACTCTTTGCTTACTCCGGACAATCTCATTAGCTAAGGCGATAATTCCCCTAATGTTGGCACATATGCTCAAAGAACTTTTTTATTTCATTTATTTATATTTAACTGTTTTCTTATCTTTATCGTGATGAGCGTTCTTACTTCATTCAGTTATGCACTCGCACAGAGCCCCTATCTACATAGACACTTTACTCTATCCGAATCCTCCACTCATATCCATGCTAGCCATCCAATTCACACCGCTAGCATACCCCCTAGCAACCCCCTTTCTTAACCCTCCTTACCAAGACCAACCACCCACCACCCGACTAGCGTCCAAACTCCTCAGCCGTAGCAAGTAAAACAGAGCGCCAAATACCGCGCCGCCGAGGTGGCCTGCGTGGCCGATCCCCGTCGATTCCGCGTTGTCTAGGTTGATGTAGTCCCAGGTGGCGTATGCGAGCGTGGCTAGCCACATCGGCACCGGCCGTGGGATCAACATCACGTCCACGGGTAGCATGGGGCGCAGCAGCGTCAACGCTACGCTCATGCCGTTCACCATGGCGCTAGCGCCGAGGCCCACAGGGACGAGGACCGCCCCACGATCGCTGCGACCCTTCTTTCGCTGCTCGCGCTGGCGGTACCATTCGAGCAGCTGGGCACCGGACCCGGCGACGGCGGACCCCAGCGCTAGGATCACCGTCGACAGTGGGTCTATACCGACGTCCGGGCGCAGGGCCAGGTTCGTGAACGTCACGAAGGAGACCATGTTTGTGGCGAGGTGGTATACTTGGCGGTGGCTGAAGGCCGAGGTGAGGACTGTCCACCATCGGCCGCGGCGCACGTTGTGTTCCGTGAGCAGGAAGTGATCTTGCAGGAGTTTCTCGGTATTCTCGCCGCCGGGGATCTTATTCAAAACGTACGGGATATTCCATTTCGTTTGTTGTCGCTGTGATCCTACCCGACTCTTCTGCTGCTGCTGCTGCTGTTCTGCTTGGTGCCAGCCGAGGAAGACAAGCACGTTGGCCCCGACCACGCCGTACGTGAAGAACTGCCGGAAGGTTTGATGGGGATCCGGCGCGGCGATGGCGAGGAATTCGTAGAGCTTACGTTGGAGGTCCTGCTCGAGCGTTGATGACATGTTGTGTGGTGATCTTGGTAGAAGTAGGAAGTGACCGGTGTTCTGTAACTGTTGGGCATCAACTCCTCAGTCCAACTTTAAGAAGTACTTTCGTAGGCACTCTCGGGACTAGGCCTCCCCTGAGTAGCAGAGGCAGTTAACAATATTTATGTAATTCAGAGGATCGGGTCATTTACTTGTATGCGGGCGTTCGAACGGCACGACAAACTGTCGCGTTAATGGAAGGAGAAGAAGAGGGGGGGAATGTTTACGGCAACAGAGCTCAGATTTGGAGCAAAGAGTTGTCGGACCCTATATTCAGTAAATTCAGACGAATAATAATTCTGTTTCCGAAAGAGCTGTAACTACATAGGCACTTAACCCAATATAGAATATCGCCCCCACCTAGTTATCTAGGTTGTTATTACTTGCATTAAAGCCGTTAATATAAGTTATAAATTATATAATAAATAATTAAATGCTTATAAAAGTTTATATTAAATTTATTAAAATATTTAAAAAACTATATTTAAAAATATTATTAATAAAAATCGATGTTTATTTTAAAAGTATTATTTATAATAAAAAGATAATTATTAACTATTAAGTTAACTTTATCTTTTAAAAAGAATTAAAATATTAAAAACGTATTTAATATTTTTAAGTTGAAATGTATAATTTACGATTTTTTTAGGTTTATAACTTTATTTAATTTTTTTTAAAAGATAAGAAATAAAAAGATAAAAGGTAAAAAGGTTATAAAGTATAATAAAAGGGTAGTTATTAATTATTTAAGTTAACCCCACCTTTTAAAAGGGTAATAAAATATTAAGTTCGTTAACTTAATATATTAAATTGAAATATATACCATGTAACGGTCCTTAGCCGTCATAATAACGGTTGTTTTATAAGTAATAATTGTTTCCTTATAAAACGGTTATTATACGGGATAATAGTTACTCACTTAAATAACCGTTCTTCTAAGCCATGTTGCCTTGTAACGATATTTTTAATAAAATGTTAATTTATATTTTAATTGTCACGGCAGTGTTAGCTAACTTCCCCACTACACCACCGCTCTTAGAAGGGTAACAAAATATTAAGCCTGGTGACTTAACATCTTAGGTTGGGCTATATATCATATGACGGGTGACTAAACCGTCACAAATAAATGGTTATAAAAGATACTAGCCATCATTTTAAGTGATGCTTACTTCGTTTCTAGCCTCGTTTTGCTCAAGGTTTACAACTAGGAGCCAGTACCCGAACTGTTTCATGACATCACATTGAATGCCATTATCCCACAGGGATTCTGCTAAATATACGAAAGATATCTCGAAAACGCGAGTTAAGATTATCTATTATATTAACGTCTTATACATAGCCTTAATAATTCTCAAGCTGAAGCCTCTAGTATATGAGAGGCTAGACCTTACGCCACCCTTCGTCGCCAACAGCATATTGTTTTGCTGGTTATCTTTCTTGACAATGATATGTTTTAGTACCAGCTGCTTGGACCTTCTGCATCTTGTCCATGAACTCTGCGGCATGATGCCTCAACCTCTATAGTAAATTTCTATGTTATGCGTGTTACTAAGCTCGTTAAAAATGGGGCCATGTCCCTGCTATACGGTCCTACTATAGCCTTCTGTATAAATATATAGGTGAGCTTCTCTAGGCTCACATTAGGACTAATCTAATCGTCCTATCTTCATATCTTTGTCTCCAATATAAGCAGGTGGTCCGTTCGCTTCCTGGAACAATATGTGCTATAGGTAGGTAGATTGAGGTTACGAGTGGTACAAAGGTTCTGTACTTAGGTAGTTGACAAATCGTTTCTTGGTCTGCTGTGATTACGTTCTAGACGCTATATGTCTGTGATAGCTAGTTTATACTATACTAGGTCGGGACTTACCGTGTGTTCTCCCCATTTTCATTCAGCTTCGACTCAACAAGCGATGTGAGTGTCCCAAGATTCTTAGTCGGACTTAAAATATCCAGGAAAGGCACATCCACCTTGAACACACTCCAGAACCATGTCCTAAACTCAGCCGCGATCATACTATCCACTCCAAATTGTGCCAATGGCTTCTTATCGTCGATCTGCTCCTTGGACATAAGAATCAGATTGGAGAACCGTTTCCTGACTAGCCCTAACAGTGCCGCATGCAGTGAAGTAGCAACAGTGTCAGAATCCGCTGCGATCAGCGCGGCGACATTAGATGGAATGCATTTTAGCCATGGGGCGGCCGCATTGCTGGCGGCGATCGCAGCTGATGTTCCTCCCGCCTCGTCTCGAGAGCTCTGCTCTGCCGCCAACGCAGCAGACAGAATCATCGACCTTGGATCTTGCATAGTCAAATTGTCCACCTCAAATCCCTTATTCATTAGCTCACGTATCCCAAAACACTCCAGACCCGTGAGTATATGGGAACCGGCGGGACTCTTGGAGTCGTCCTGCGCCTGGCGAGAAGATTCCCTCCCAGCAAGCGCCATATCAACGACCTGTAGGAACTCATCCTCATCCAACGGTTGAATCCCCTTTCGCAGAAGTAGGGCTTCGATGTCAGGGTTTTCGTGTAAATAGCCAACTTCCGAAATCATGCCCAATCCCAAACTGATTGCTGGCTTGCCCTGTTGACGGCGCCATCGAGCAAAGGCATCAAGGAATCCATTTGCGGCACAATAGTTGCTTTCGGTGGCTGTGCCGACACTACCGGATACAGATGATGTTACGAGGAAAAAGTCAAGTGCGCCATCCCGACCTTCTATCCCTGTATGCAAGTTCCACGTACCAGCCCACTTAGGCTGGATGCCGGTATGCCAGGCCTCGTTAGTCATGGTGCTGAATAGTGCTTCGTGCAAGCCCATGGCTGCTTGCACAACCCCGCCGAGTTGCCTGCCTGTTGCTTCGCAGGCTGCCAAAGCAGTGTTCACGTCTTGGGGGTTGATAACGTCCCCTCGAACGACGGTGACCTGGGCCCCTACACTCTCAAGGCAAGAAACAAGCTGTCTAGCGCTAGCTTTATCGCAACCAGACCGCCCTAGAAACACGAATGCGCGTGCACCACGAGCTACCATCCAGCGACTTAGGCTACGACCTAAACCGCCTAAGCACCCAACCAGCAAATACACCTTGGAAGGGTCGAGGATGGTACGGTACTTCGAAGGCATAATCTACTCAAAGATTAGTTAGCACCTCAGTCATATCCTTAACGGAAAGTCGTGATCCTACCGGGACGCGGCTCTCCGAGTTGTCTATAGAAACGACAACCTTCCCTATCCGATCTCTTGTCGAAAAATGACGATAGGCCTGAGCTATGTCGCCTACGTCAAATACTTTAATAGGTACCGGCTTGACTTGTCCTGAGCGATATAGCTCAAGCGCTTCCTTAGTTTTACTAGGTAGAAAGTCCATTGTCAGCAGGTCCCCGTTCTTCGTACAGTAACTGACTTACTTGATCCAGATGTCCCTATAAAACTGACCCTCGTGGAAAAACAACTCTGTCAAATCAAACGCAGTAAATGTTGCATTGCGTAAAAATACACGCATATCTAATTTTCCAGCATCGACAAGTTCACGTTTGCCGACTTCGACAA
This sequence comes from Biscogniauxia marginata, assembly GCA_022695795.1. Lineage (NCBI taxonomy): Eukaryota > Fungi > Ascomycota > Sordariomycetes > Xylariales > Xylariaceae > Biscogniauxia > Biscogniauxia marginata. Next base: position 240,185 of record MU404078.1, read on the forward strand.
ATCGGCCAAAATTGGCTATACAGCCCCAGCTCTCATGCATTAGATCACCAACGAGTGAGTTGATAATAACGTCGACACCACGCCCACCGGTAGCTTTGTTCACTCCTGTCACAATCGATGATGCGTCCCGCGAGTTGAAGATGTGCGCCGCAGACACCCCCATCTCCTGGACTAGGAAGTCTTTTTTAGCTTGTGTACTCACTGTCGCATAGACTACGGCACCTATTCGCTGTGCTACTGCGATGGTAGCCAAGCCAAAAGCTCCGGCACCGGAATGTATCAGAATCGATTCGCCAGCTCTCAGGTGTGCCCGGTCATGCAATGCATAAAGCGCCGTTCCATAGATAACGGGCAACGTTGGCATCACGGTAAAGTCTTCGCCCGGAAGCATCTTATGCGCTGCCCAGGCCGGCACACGCTCCGTAGTGCTAAAGTAGTTGGGAGCTAGAACAACTGCGTGATCCCCGGGGACTGCAGAAAAAGGAGTCAGTAATTGCTATAATTGGACTGTTTTCAACCCGCGAAACGTATCTCGGGAGGAAAAGCTCATACAAAAAGCCAGAGTAGGCATGTTTTACTCATGAGACAGGCTATAAGGGGCAATAAAGAACTCCAAAATTAGCTTACCAAGGTGTTCCACCCCTGACCCAACTGCTCTCACAATGCCGCTAAACTCTATAGCCGTAGTGCCTGTACGTGTCTCCACGCGTCCACTCATCGTATATATATCCTTGGCATTAAGGCTAACGGCCTTGACGTCAATGTCGATAAAGCCAGGAGGGGGGTCCGTAGGCGGCTCTCGCAGCTCCTGAAAGTGCATCGTATCTAGCAAGCCAACCTTAGCGATGGAAAGCCTAGCGGGTGCGGCATCGGCGATTGTCCCGGGCGCCAGAGAGTGCTGCGGGGAGCCAAGGCGGCGCCTAAAGAGTGAATTGAGGTCCAGATCCGGCCCGAAACGACTTATGTAAAGGAGGCCGCGCAGTTGAATGAACTCTTTGTCATCCAGGTCGTGGCATGATACTAGCGCTTTTCCCACACTTGCACAAACGAGCTCGAGATTGCATTCGACCTCGTCCGTCATCAGTTTTCCAATATCAAGAACCGAAAATCGCAGCGATGGCTGTTCTAGCATTAAGGCGCGCGAGAGCCCGTTGGCTAGTGTTAAGTTCGGGTCCGCGTTACCCAGCATCCCGGCGCCAGTCAACCAGATCAACTCGGTCACAATATCAGTTACCTGACGAAGAAGGTTCATCTCGCTGGTGCTCATGGTAGCGAGAAATTCCCTTTCTAGCTCCAGTAATGAGATGCAGACAAGCTTTTTGGAGATTGTGGCTGTTGCCAGCCCAGTCAGCGGGAGCGTGTCCACTTGGCCAACTCCTACTTCATTCTGTAGATATCTTATAAGTGTATCTACGAGCTTGGTTACAGTAGAAGACGGCTCACGGACCTACCGGAGGTATACCTGTGTCAGCTTCCTTGTCCCGACTGTAGAGTGTATTTAATGTAGGTTGTACATACCACAATAAGCACATCTCGACCCTCCAATGTTGATAGCTCTAAAGGTCGCGACGCGACAAGAACCCGTTTTCCCGCATCTATTACTGAGAAGCCAGCGCGGGTGAGGCTTTCTGAGGCTGCTCCTGACGCTCGACCAATCAGGATACCATGACGGTCAACAAGCGAAGTGAGGAGTTTTGGGGCCTTTCTCCAGTAACGCGTAGACGTGGTCAGCTGTGGAAAAGTTAGTCCGCGATATTTCAAATTCGGATCACAACTTACCCCTGGCATCAAGACGACGTCAAAGGGACCCACGTCATTGCCCTCGATCCTGAGATTGCCGTCCTCGTCAAGCTCCCCGCTACACCAGGAGCGACAGCGTGGGAAAGCAGTGTCTTTTCCTAGTACACCCAACCATTTCTGTATTTTACATTGACATCCGCCACCGAGGTCAAGCACCCTCATGAAAGGGTTCTTATGTCCCGCCAGGTCCAGTAATGCTCCGATTACCGCAACAATATCATCCTCCGCAAATTCTGGATCTTGTGCAGCCACGAATCCGGCAATATACTCACGAAGCTGTATTGCGGATTCAGAATGTAAACGTAGGATGTCAGGTTTCCAGTTGACGCGTAGACACGGGTCGCGCTGCATAGCCGCCATTTCACTAGTGGCGCTCTCATCAGTGGCCGTCTTGCCATTGTACATGGACAAATGGACCTCTTGCAGATTGACCACCGCGGTACCATCCGCTTGATAGAGGGTACTATCTATTTGCTTGCTCGCTGGCCCTGTTGTTATAGAGCGTGTGTGGATGGCGACTTCATGATCAATACTTCCATGTCCCGGTTTCCGTATTTGACAAGCCGAAATGAAGACAGGGAGATACGCCCTTAGCATGTCGAGGTTACCAGCCGTACTCCCCATAATGGCTGCCTGTAGGCATGCGTCGATGGCGAGTGGGTGCACGGCGTAGTACATGCCCGGATGTTTCCCAGACTCCATCTGAGGATCGCGTTGAATCAATCGAGTGGTCGAGATAGCCTCCGCCCTGACTCGATTTCTGTCGGTGCAAAGGCTAGTTAAAGATTGGAACTTGGGCCCGAAGCATAAACCTTCGTCGCTGAGTTTACTGTACCACTTTCCCATTGCCCACTGCTCGTAGGCGTCGGTATCCGCAACAAAAACAGTCTTGTGGGCAGGCGACGAGTCCGTTGACCCAGCATTGCCGTCGGCATCGACGCGTACGCTTCCCGCACAATGCAACGTGCTCTGGTCTGCTGTCCACGTTGACACCCAAAAGTCATACCAGTCGGAAGACGAGTTTGCAGTGGAGAGCTTTCGCCGTGTCAAACCGGTGTGCAACTCGACGTTCTTACCTTCAGCCTCCGATTCATGGTAAACCACCAGTGCCGAAACAATGTTCACGTTTTTGAAACTATACACGACGTGCGCTTGGGTTTCCTCACCACCCCCAACACCACTAACCTGGGAGACCGCTTCCATGGCTAAAGCAAGGTAGCCAGCGGCGGGAAACACGGTCTGCGTTTCTAGCTTGTGGTCTTTTATCCACGGCATTTCCTCTGGTTGGATTAAGTTCCTCCAGTTCCAATCAATCCCGTTACCAGCTAGGTGTTCTGACCCCAGTAGTTCGTGTCGAACGTGTTTTCGATTGCGCAGGTCAACACTCGCCCGCGGTTCGCTCCATAGCAGCCCACCCGAATAATCCCACGGGTAAGGTGGGAGGTCATGAATCGGTCGTAGGCCACTACCTTGTTCGGGGAGTCCGTTCACGACTAACCAATTCAGGGGGTGGCCATGGACAAAAAGGGCACCCGCAAGCTCCTTCATACATTTCTCTGCATCGATTCCCCTAAGAAGCGTCGGGCTATAAGGTAGTTGCTGCTTATCCAGGTTAAGAGCCTTTCGGATCTGTTCGATTGGGCCTTTGAGAGCGGCATGAGGACCAATTTCGACTAGATGAAGTTTCCCGCCCGAAGCCAAACGGGACATGGCTGCGTTGAACTGGACGGGACTTTCGAGATTCTGTCGCCAATACAATGCATTCAACGGCGTATAGCTATTGAAGGTCCTGAGGTCATCATTGCTGAATCCTACTGTCGAGTACATCGTGGAACGGATTCCCTGCCCCCCCTTCCTAGCCTTCAGATGCGGTGCGAGTAGTCCTTCATACAGTGCTCCTACCTCCTTCATCATATATGAGTGGTAAGCACGCCCACCGGTCTCTAGTTTACGTACAAACTTCCCCTTGCCCTCAAGAGCTTCGATAATGACATTGATATCCTCAAGGGAGCCGCTAAGTGTCACACTTTCTGGCGCATTGATGCAGGCAACACCAACCCTACTACCAAGGGCCTTCTCCTTGATTAAATCCTCAGCACCCTGGACACTTATGCCAGCAGCTAACATGCAACCAGTCGCACGTAGCTGCTCAACCGCATACCCGCGGAAGTAGGCCACGAGAATAGACTGCTTAGCCGTAAGGAGGCCCGCGGCATATGCTGCAGCAATTTCGCCCGATGAATGACCAATAACGAATCGAGGAGATATACCCCAAGTGCGCAGAAGGTCTATAATAGCTATTTGGATAGCCGTACATAGGGGCTGACTACGGGTAACGTCATTAACTCGACTATTGCTCGGGAGGTCGAGAATTGTCTGTTTTAAGGTCCAGGTTGGGGCTGTCTCGCTCGGCAGAGCACGTAAAACCTGATCAAGCTCGCAGATAGAGTCGAGAAAACATCGACTTTGCTCGAGGAGCTCCTTGGCCATCCCTGCAAACTGGGCTCCCTGGCCGGTAAATACGAATGCAAATGGCAGGGGTTCTGTGCCTGCATTAGGAGCTGGGGCTGGTTCTGATATCTCCAGCTTCGATTTATCAATCCCAACTCTGGCAAGGAGGAAATTGCGGTATCTCAAGTGGGATCGTCTCTGAGCCAGTGTGAATGCTAGGTTTTCTAGCGTGTCTTCTCTACGCTGGTGAATAGTGTGGGAGATTTGATCGATTTTTCTTTCCAACGACTTGCTCGACGCAGCGGAAATTGGTAGCACGAAAAGCTGCGTGCAGGTTCTTTCTAGGTCTTCGGCGTTATCAGGGGGCATATAGCTGTCGATTGATTCCAATATTGCGTGTGCATTGGCACCCCCATACCCGAAAGAGTTGATACTTGCTCTTTGGATATTTCGAGGCCACTTCTCCAGCTTATTGACAACTTTGATATTAAGTAAATCAAGTTGTACTTTGAACAAATACATTAGCCTCTACCTATCTAAATAAAGTGTCAAGACTCACGTTTTGGATTCAACTTAGTGACCCCATAGGTCGGTGGGATCATCTTATGCTCAAAGGCTAGAACTACTTTGATGACTGCCGAAAGGCCGCTCGCCGCTTCGCTGTGCCCGAGGTTAGTTTTGACCTGCGATAGAATATGAAAGTCAATATTAGGTTCTTCACCGCAACGACTGTCGTACTCAGGGCTTAGAAATACGTACTGCTCCAATCATCAAAGGTGAGCCCTCCCTGGGCGAGAAGCAACGGCCGATCGCGTCTACTTCTATTGGATCGCCGACTGCAGTGCCAGTTCCATGGCATTCAACGTAATCCGTATCAGCGAAACTTAGCCCCGAGTTGGAATACGCCTTTCGAATCACTGCCTCCTGTAGGTCTGCGCTAGGCTGCGTGATTCCCGGTGTTCTCCCGTTGCTGTGGTGGGTTTAGAATGCGGTTCGATACATTTTAGTTAGACAAACTTACGAGTTAATTGCGGTGCCTCGGATCACGGCTCGGATATTATCACCATCTTTGATCGCAGCGGAAAGCCGCTTCAAGTATATGGCATTAACTCCTTCAGCCCTACCATAGCCATCGGCGGAGGCATCAAACGTGTGACATGTTGAAGTAGGCGAGAGCACGCCACCTTTCATTGTCCCAAGGTGCTGTTCAGGGGCCGTAATCAGATTAGCACCTGCGACAATTGCACCGTCGCAATCCCCTGTCTTAAGCGCTATTACAGCATTATGGAGGCAATAAATAGATGAGGAGCAGGCAGTGTCTAAGGTGAAACTTCCCAGGAATAGCTGTCAGTACATAGTGAAGTAATCAGTTCTTCATACAAAGGGGTTTGGATTGGAGGTAGGGTGAAATGATAGGAGGGTGCTATGTGGTTGACTGATAATTTACCTCGGTCCATGAAGGTTGAAAACGTGACTGATCCGATTTGCCATGATAGCCGTCCCAGATCCTGTAGCGCTGTAGCGGTGAAGATAATCTGGGTCCCGTGTTTGCATGGTCTGGAAGTCGACGGTGAAATTTCCAACGTATACAGCTGTATTCGTGCCAGAAATTTGTTTCATTGATACCCCGGCATTCTCGAAGCACTCATAGACAACTTCGAGGAGCTTCCGTTGCTGTGGGTCCACTGTGATATCGGAATTAGTATTAAAGTTTTCTTTTCTTACCTTTTACTACGGAACCAGAGATATAAGCAAAACGCTCAGGATCCAAGTAGATGGTCTCCAAGCTGACATGAAAGATCGTGAGGTTTACTTACTGTAGGTAGCCTCAAGGTTGTTGATTCCAAAAAAGCCATTTTCAAACTGACGTACGTCTTCTTGCAAGAAGTAACCCCCATTGGCATCCATGACCCCCGCTCTACTACTATCAGTGTGATAAAAGCCGTCAATGTTGAACCTCCCTGAAGGGACTACACTCTGTGCAGACCAGTTTTGGGCGAGAAACTCCCAGAGATCAGATGGCGAGTGCACACCTCCTGGAAGGCGACATCCTAGGAAATCACGCCGTGTCAACCTTGCAGAATTTGGGAACACGTTTGAGAAACAGATATCATTTACCTATGCCAACGATGCAAGCAGGGTCCTCATCGTCGGCTAAGCTCCAGCTTGCAGTATTACCAGAGCTCCCTAATAGCCCATCAACGCCTGAAGACACAGGAGCAGAGGGCGAATCCGACTCTCCGATAATTTCCTCGCTAGTGTCTATGATCGTTGTTTGGACAGGAGGTGCTTCCTTGCTTAGCGTGCAAGGAGGAGCAATATCTGCAATTGTTGGTAAGGCCGTCATTGTTTCACTAATTTGGAATTCTCAGGACGATAGCGTATTCTGAATGTAAAGCAAAGTTGTCTTGAGAAAAGTAAACCAAAATATGCCTTACATTTAGCTATAAATATTCTCGTTGTAGTTGCTCCAAACCTCGACTCAAGCTAATTACCACGTCTGGACTAGACCCAATCGCCAATCTACTACCAAGTTTATAGCAAGATTAAGTAAATGCCAATTATACAATGTACACACCTGATAATAATGCACGGCTGTTACTGGACATGACTTATTGTTGATGCAGTCATATCTATCTTGCTTTCTGTGAAACTACCAATCTAGTCGGCAGTCGGATAGGGGCCCTCGGAGACATACCCGGGAGAACATTACAATCAACTACGGTATGATGCGTCAAGCTAATCATTGGAAAGGCAAGCCTTTCCAAAGTTAAGGTCAGGTATGTATCTAAAAATTTACGGGTTTGTGACACGGGGAACGGAGGCCTTGCTTGAACTCTATTCAACCTTGAAAATTAACAAGTTGAATTTATCGTCTTTTCCTTTTTCTTTCACTTCTGACGTGTAGGAAACTAGTCGCTTCATAGTTCTGCAGCAAATCTTCACGGACTGTACGTAGCAATTATGGTAAATGTATAGATACATGTCGAGAGTGTCGTTCCACCTCCATGTATCTTTGAACTATTTCGTTATTCTTGTGCATCTTGAGACTTCTCTACTTGTGATGATGTGTAATTGGCTAGTGTGGTGCATACACTACAGCCATATACATACCCAATCAGGATGAAATACGGCATCATGGTGGCAAGAAAATTGTCAAGGGACCCCAGCCTCCAGCTTCGAGACCGTGATATCAATCATGATGCCATCGAGTTATGCCTCCATGATGTGTGATATCTCGTGCTTCGTCTGACACGCATTATCTAACGGAGAGAGAAATATGCGTAATATAGCCGGTGTTACTGCGCCACCGGCATCAGCGACCCGAAGTCTCCATTGGTATCAATAAAATCTTACCACATATCAGAATGCAGATTATCTGTCCATCGGGTCATCCTTCCACCCTCAAACTGGCCCGTGGCAATTATTTGCGACATCCTCGAAGCGAGCATTAGCTCTTCAAGCTTGAAATATAGATGTTACTGATGATTTATCGAGAATTTGCCACGTCTGTCTACATCAGTAAGGTTGCTTTACTATCAAGCCATATTGACATCGCCAAGCTACGGACTCGACAAACTTTGGGTTTGCACCGGCATTTAGATGGCCCTAGACACTCGATTCGCCCTCGTCACAGGGTAAGCGGGCAACTTCAAAGGGTTTTTAATGTCTAGCTAGCTAAACTGGCCTAGATGTGGGCATGGCGGTATCGGAGAGGCATTGGTTCAGGAATATGCCCTGGCAGGCATCCATCCCATCGCGACTGTGCTGCCATCCGAACCCAGTGAACATCTTACTAGATCCAATATCACGTGGTTCACTCTGGATGTAACCAGGGAAGAGTCCATTATTCAACTCAAGAAACACATCTTCGATCTCACAGGAGGACGCCTACACATATTGGTAAACAATGCGTGAGTTATGTCACCAGTTCCTTATTCTCCTAGCTAACACTGGCACTTTCCTCATATACAGAGGAATATGTAAGATTGATTATCATACCTCGGATGCGTTCCATAGCTGAGACTTGATAAGGCTACACCATGCCAGCAGTTGACACTGACATTACTCCTGTACAAAAAATGTTTGATGTCAACGTTTTTGGACCAATGAGAATACTTAAGCATTTTCACAATATGTTGATCGATTCAGGTGGGACCATTGTGAACATCGGCTCAGTTGGGGGCATCGTCCCTTACATATATGGAGGTAGGCTTTTAATAATGAAAAATTGGTTGAAACTGCTGAATTCATATTGTAGCATCTTATAATGCTAGCAAAGCAGCGCTTCATCACTGGGCAAACACCCTGCGTCTGGAAATGGCACCCCTTGGGTAAGTAGAAGATCGAACCAACGGAGCCTCACCATCCTAATCACAACTGAATATAGCGTGAAAGTCTTGACAGTATGTATAACTGTTTATCATTCCAATTATTCTGTTGTTGCTGATAATCATACAAGGTTATCTCTGGTGAGATTGGGACAAACATTCTGAAAAGCGACTATAGTAGAGAGCTACCAGACGGTCAGTCCTCTAGCGAGAAAACTACACATCATAGATGTTAAAGTGGTGTACAGGCTCTTATTTCACGCCTCTTGCTCCAGAGTTCAGGGCACATGTGCAGAGAACACCCAGTGAGCAAACCCCAACAACAGGAAGCTATGCAATGAAGGGCGAACTTTTGTATTGATACTTTGTTCAGAAACTACAGACCGTTTTGAATACGCTGCCAATGTTGTCTCGCAGAGTTTAAAATCAAGCCCACCCGCATGGTTCTGGTACGGAAAGACTACCGCTATCGTCCGTTTCTTTGACGTATTCGCTCCTCGCACTATCTGGGTAAGATTGTAAAATTTGACTGGCCAACGGACACTTCTAAACTTCTTCAGGACTACATCCTATGGGTCGTGTTCAGTTGTGCGAAGCTAAAAGGTACAAATCGATCTTCAACTAGGGTCGAGACATGAGGGTTTCCCAAAGTTACATCCAAGCCGCTTCTAGCGGTGTTACTCTCCTCTGTATGAGGCCGTAGAATTTTGAGGGAACAGGTGTTCATATGCGGTAGTTATAAAGAAAAGTGAGAAAAAACTCTCAGATATATATACAATCCTTAGAGGAGTTTTAGAGTGCATCTAAAATGCATTTCATTCGCTATGACTAAGTATAGTTTATTTCCATTTGCCAAGGGCCTAGCAAGTAAACATGGTTGATATCGTGAATGATGATGAAGAAAAAAGAGCGGGGAGTTTCACCCGAAAGGCTAGAGCTCGATAATGGTCACTCTCCAGGGGGCATACTTCAGAGGCTTCAAAATATATCATAAGCCTAAGAAGATTCATATGAGAACACCTTGCGAGTAGTAACCATCCTGTCAGCTTATTTCAGCAGGTCTAGTTATAAAACACTATTACTATGAACAAATGCGAATATAACCCAATACGGAAAGTGATATAGAGGATCACGTGATAACCGAAACGCTTTATAACACGGTAGTTAAACTATATATAATATAATAAATATACCCGCTTTTATATATTTAATAACTCACTTTTAAATTAAAACTATAAATATATTTTTATAATAATATAATTGTAATTATAACTATAAACCTATTTATATTAATTAAAAGCTTTTATTTACTTTATAAAATTATAAAACATAAATTAACGTTATTAACCCTGGATTAAAATAAACCCGAGATAATTAGCCCTCGTCACGGCGGTGACTAGCTAACCACACTATACCACCCCGCTCCTAAAAGGGTAACAGAATATCAAGTTCGAGTCCGCCGACTTGATACCTAGGTAGGTTGGACTATTTACCATGTGACGGTCTTCAACCGTCACACCCCCCTATTACCTCCTGTTAAGTATCTCTCCCCTTATTAAGGCCTTAGAGAGGGTCGGATACTACTATTAACTCAGGTGTATTAGGGGGTTTAGGTGGTTTAACTGTATTAAAACCTTCGAATAGCGCATCGTAATCCAAATAATCCTCCGCAAGGGAGGCGACGCAACTAGAATTTAACATCATAATGACCTTACGTTGTTCACGTTGATGTAGTTTCAAAGATGAAATTATTTCAGTGACTTCAATTTAGGGGTGAGTTGTGCCTAAAAGCGGGTATGTCCACTATGTATCTATATGTAGTTTAGATACCGTGCTCCTAATCGGATATACTGTGTAACTAAGCGTTCCGGTGATGGCGATGCGGCGAAAGGAGCGTACTTGTCACCTCCGCGGCCGGGAAATGCGGAGAGGGGCGGAACCCGCGGACCCGCCACTATCGCCACTCCCGCCGCAATAATTATATATACTCGGCAAAATCGCCGAATAAGATGTCGTCGTCAGTGTTCAATACAAGACTATAGCACCTCCCATATGAAGGAGACCTTTTACGGCGATAGTGATTGCTTAGAATCCATAAGACCCTCTATTAACCTAAATCTACGACCTCGTCGTAACAAAAAGCTAGCAATTAAGCAGTAGGTAGATAGATAGTGCAAGGCCCTCATCAGCCAGAATGCCACCCAAATGGCTATGCTTGCTGAACTAGTATTCTCCGCGGCCCTTGTACTCCTTTTCCAGTTCACCTAAAAATCCCTCCACTTTAGAACCATTGATAATAACATCCTTGCAGTCGAGCAAAACGAATAGCATCCTTCCAGGAAGGTTGCCGTTTCCTGTAATATTCTTCCATTTGTGTGAGCCAGCTCTATTAATACTCACGTCACCTTGGCGCATTATACGCGACTCTCCCGAATCTAGGGTTAGCTCAAATAACCCTTCGAGCACCACCCCATAGTCGAGGGAAATGGCACGATGTAGCGGAGACTCCACGCCAGGCCCGAAATCAATCATGCGTAGCACTGTGCCATTTTTATAGTGAAGAGGTGGCTGATAAAACGTATTAGCTGGCCGTGGGTCCCAGGGCAGGTAACCAAAACCATTACTTACTTCATGATCTTTGGCGTGCTTTACATCGACGTCACCGTTGAGCTCTATAGGGGTTTCGTTGGTTGAGTACAGGATGTTCGCAACAGCTTGTCTCTCGCCCATAATACGGTGATGGTCACCACTATCCGTAGTCAGGAAAACGGACTTTCCTTCCTCGTTGAAGCCGGTTATGTGACGTTGAGAACGCGTCAGGCCAGGGGCAGGAAACCCGTCGGTGATGAATCCGATTGCGCCTGTTGGTGGTGTGGCCATTATTACAGTGGTTGGTCGCTAAAGAGATGGAATTGTGTGAACAAGATAATTGAGCTTTTTACGTGCCCTGTGGATGCATTGAGCTTGAAGAGGGAAGCTTTATGATGTGAGCGCAACGAATCTCAAGGCTTGCTCCGAAACGCGGCTCCTCCATCGGAAGTGGTCCTGACGCTGGCATGGTATTCTCAACCACTGTACCCTACTCGGCTTTTGCAATATCCGTGCCGGATAGAAAGTTCATCTGGTTGTTCTGATTGCAGGATGGATCCTTGGCTGTTAGGCCTGGATTTCAATGTTGTGTAATGAATCTTGATCTCCATGACTCCAATGGTGAGATCGAGCCTGCCCATGATTGACGGCGATAGAGAGATGACCATCTCTCCGCATTCTATGTCGCATTCTATGCTACACGATGCTGACCACCCCTCAACGTCCATGTTACGCAAACTTGGCATTATATACGTACTATCGTAATCTTAAGGGGTCTAATCCAACTCAATATTCTAAGGTGTGTATAAGCCTTACCGTCACACTTACAAATTCAATACCAAGAATTGGAGACTGCATATGCCTATCACATCACCGACAGAGAACTGTCTACATAGATATATATCCCCTCGTGATCGAAGCCATCATATCTTAGCCGTAAGCGTTGTACCACCATCAATAATAAATCCACAACCGGTCACATAACTGGACCTTGGACTGCACAAGAAGATGACAGCATCGGCAACCTCTTCTGGGCATGCCATACGGCCCATCGGAACCATAGCCTTGATCATATCCCCCAGACCAGGGACACCTGCAATAGCTCGCTGCACCATCGGAGTATCGACCCAGGATGGACAAATACAGTTGACACGAATACCATGCACTGCATTGTCATGTGCTAAATGATCGCCGCGTCAGCACAGCATCGAAGAGTCAGTGGATTATATTCCCCAAGTTACACTCACCCGCGTTCTTGCTTAGCCCAAGCACTGCATGTTTCGAAGTGGTGTACTGGACCATCCTAGGAGTCGACACGAACGAGGAAGCCGAGCCCATAGTAACAATGACCCCACGGGTGAAACCCCGGTCCCCCAATTGCCTGCTGATAGGACGGGGCTCCTGAAGCTTCATTAGCGCCGAGACGGCACGGATAACGAGAAACGTGCCGGACACGTTCACGTTCATGAATCGGTTGAACTCGGCCGTGTTAGCGCCTGCGACCTCGAGCTCACTTTGTACACCGATCTAAAGCACGACATGGTGGTCAGCCTGAGGGTTACGCCGTTACTTTGACTGATACGTACTCCAGCGCAGTTCACACAGTAATCTAGCCGTCCTAAGAACTCGCATGCATGTTGAATTATTAACGTCACTGACTCTTCGATGGTGACATCAACATGGAGTGATGTTGTGTGGAAGGATGGGCTTGTAGCTACAGCCGTACACTCCGAAGCAACCTCTCTCGCAGCAGCTTCGTTTATATCGGCGACTACGATACCAACAGCGCCTTCTCTAGCGAATCCAAGGGCACAAGCTCTCCCTATCCCGCTTCCTGAATGATGTTAGTACATGTGTTGGCGGCAGACAAAATGCTTACCTCCTCCAATAATCAAGGCGCAGCCGGTAATATCCATACTTGGTAGTTTCTGTCAAACAATATACTCAAGTTTTACTTGCGGAGGCCGGTGTAGAATGGAAGAAAGGAGACCTAATTTATGCGTGATCCCCACGTCTCACCGGTCCTGACAGGGTTGCAAGAGAAAAAATGTAAGAAGACTCTCTGCAGTTCCAGTACAGGCGGGGAGGGAATCTGACATGCATGGCTTATCCCGCAATCCGGGGGAAGGGGGGCGGGTAATAGATAAACGTCTGATGCTCGGAGATAGTCGACCGGATAGCGTACGTACACGGCAGCCCAGGAATATGTCGTAAACCATTTTTGCATTACCTCCTTCCAGATACGATAAAGATGGTGAGTATCTGGACGATGTACCTGTACTTCCAACCGAATGCTTTCCATGTATTAGTACATCCGGCCAGTATCAACCCAGACATAAGCCCTCCATTCCGAATAAGTCGTCAAAATAGAGGCCTAGATAAGAGACCCAACTAAATGTTCCGATAATGGAGAATGCTTGATCACCGTAGAGTCGGACGGAAGCACGGCTTCCCCAGTCTAGATCATAGAGTCTACAGATATTCCAGAAATACGCTTTGGTCCGAGATCAACATCCCCAACGTGCCAACAAGATACTTCACCCCTCCTTAGTACTAAGGCAAAACCATTGATATTCACTGAAAAGCTTGCCCCCAACCCCAGAATCACTCTATAGAAAACTTACAATGCATTTTCTCAATCAGTTCCATTCCCAACACACTCCTATCCGCATTATTCACGTCGGCGCTGGTGCTGCGGGTTTACTCACAGCCTTTAAAGCCCAGAAATACCTGAAGAACTTTGAGCTCGTATGCTATGAGAAGTAAGCCAATAGGTGATCGTTTGTCACCTACAGGAAAGGGGAAGCTGATTGTCTGTACACAGAAATTCTGGAATCGGTGGTACCTGGTTTGAGAACCGTTACCCAGGATGTGGCTGCGACGTGCCAGCACATTCGTATACGTTCTCCTTTGAACCAAACCCAGATTGGAGTAGCTACTACGTGGGTTCAGAGGAGATTCACGCTTATATGGAGAGTTTCTGTAAGAAATATGATCTTGACCGATTCATATGCCTCGAAACCACAGTACTTGGGGCGCAGTGGGACGACGACGCGGGAGAATGTGAGAGCCAATGCCTTGCTGTACTTTGCAGGTTCTAACGATATCAGGGGCCATTGACTTACAGAAATCTGACGGCTCAAAATTCACTGACCGCGCTCACGTCGTGATCAACGGGTCAGGCCCCTTAAACAAATGGAAGTGTAAGGAATATACCTGAATTGCTTCAGTGAGATGCTTAAGCTGATTATTTACGCAGGGCCTGACGTACCAAACAGGGAGAGTTTCAAAGGGGTGATTTGTCACGCCTCGGCATGGGACCCAAGCATAGACTGGGCAGACAAACGTGTCGCGGTCATTGGTTGTGGCTCTACCGGTGTTCAAGTCACTCCGGAGCTCGCGAAAGGCAAGCTCTGTTGATAGTTTTTAAATGTGACTGGAAAGCTGAAGCTAACAGTAGGCATTGACCTATAAGGTTCTAGATCACTTACGCTCTTCGCGCGTACAGTTCAATGGATTACGCCTCCTCTAGGAATGCAGGACCTTCGAGTGCCCGGGACGGAAGACACCCCCGAGTCACAAGCACCGAATACGAGGGGCAAGCATGTATATAGTGAGGCCGAAAAGCGTGCAATGCGCATCGACCCCGTCGGATTCCTCCGCTACCGCAAGGGCGTTGATCAGATTCTCCAGCGCTGGTTCGGTATCTTCATCCGTGACAGTCCTATTCACGACGAGGCCATCCGAGTTATGTCTTCAAGCATTCGCGAGAGGTTCGGAGACGATAAAAAGGAGCTCGCTGACTTCTTCATTCCCAAGTTCAGTCCTGGCTGTAGGAGAAATACTGTGAGATCATCTGTATCAACTTTGCTCATTCCCAATTTGATATTAACTGCAGGATAGCCCGCCGAAGGGTTTATCGAGGCCCTCACTCAAGACCGTAGGTACTAGGGGCTCAGGCCATCACTTGAATGAAATACTGACACGAATATGTTAGATGTAAACACTGTTCAAGACGAGATCAAGTCTTTCACCGAGACAGGTCTGGTCACCGCTGGGGATCGTACGTACGACTTCGACATCATTGTGTGTGCCACGGGTTTTGATGTAGCCTATACGCCACACTTGTGAGTTTGTTATCCTTGATGCATCGATATTTTCTCCTTACAGTATCTTAGTCCAGTGAAAGGTCTCAAGGGGAAGACCATGAAGGATGAATGGGCAAAAGTCAGTACTCCAACCTTAACCCGAACCCCAGTCCCCCTTTCCCCATCCCCCTGAGAACCTGCCACCATTGGACTCACAATCGCACGCCTAGAACCCTCGTATCTACCTGACAGTAGCCACACCAGATTTTCCCAATTTCTTTCACATCGGCGGGCCGACGGGAAATTGGGGTTCAGGCTGCGTTCTTGCCACAGTGAGTAACAGGGCGGTAATATTTCCACCGATTCAATAAATAGATGATGCTCATTCACTTCTTTTAGCACGAAGTTCAAGCCGATTACGCCATTCAAGCTTGTCTTAAACTATCTACCGAGCGCTTACATTCCGTGGTGCCTAAAGCAGACCCTACAGACCAATACATGGCTTTCTCCGCATCTTGGCACAAAGAAAAAAGTGCCTGGGGCGAGGACTGTAAGTCCTGGTATAAGAACGGCGGGTCGGCGGACGGCGAAGTGATGCTGTGGTGCGGTAGCAGTGAGTGCTTAACCTCTAATCCTATAACCTTGAAGAAAAATCTGACTCCTGTCTGCAACGTTATTAAACATTGACTAATCACACCTCACACAGTGCTACACATGATGAAAACCCTGAAATCGCCTCGGTGGGAGGACTACGAGATCCGTCGACGCGACGGTGAAGGAGGGAAGGGTAATATGTGGGCATTTTTGGGAGGACCGGGTCGCACCGAGTTAGAAATGGTATCTGAAAAGGGAACTAACGTGGATCTCAGCCCGTTCGTGAGAAATGGCGACGAGCCCTGGGACGTTGAGCTTGAGAGAAACATTGTAATGGCACCATAGATCATGGGTTCCCGGTCTCGAAATGGCTGATCATGCAGCATTTCTTATAGCACATAGGTACCTTAGAAGCAGTAAAGCACCTTTGACATTATGAATAACGAGGATAGAAGAATGTTAGATGTGCATTAGAAGGAGAAAGACACAGTACTATATTGCTGATTGGTACCCATCAGTCCTCCCCTCAATTAAAAAAAACTTCTATACGATTACTTGCTCAACCCTCGAACGATCTCTTCAGCGCCCGCAAAGGACAACTCCGCCATAGTCTCCTTCCATAGAACCTCGGCAATTTCTTCCCCTTGGGGCTTGTAGATGATTGGTGCGAAGCTAGATGCGCAGTTAGCACAGAGTCAGCATCTCGAAAGAAACAATAGAAGGCGGTACTCACGGCTTCAGTTTGCAATCACCAAGATACTGTCCGTGTGACTCCTCGCCATGTTTCACGGCAGCGTCAACCACAGTTCGTG
The DNA here is from genome assembly GCA_022695795.1 of Biscogniauxia marginata. Taxonomy (NCBI): domain Eukaryota; kingdom Fungi; phylum Ascomycota; class Sordariomycetes; order Xylariales; family Xylariaceae; genus Biscogniauxia; species Biscogniauxia marginata. Next base: position 256,850 of record MU404078.1, read on the forward strand.
CACCAATGCGAGTCGAGCGGCCAACAATCTTCTTGAAAGCAGCGAATATGTATCCTGGAAGGCTTGTCATGGTCTCATGGTGCAGTCCAGAGCCGTGGCACAAGCCCGGATTGCAGGCATTGATGACTGCCACAGTTGGTGGCACGCGCTTTGTGAGCTCGCGAATGAATAGCTGCCCCAATAGCTTGGAGGTATAGTACCGGTCTTGCATGTCGAACGTCTCAGGCTTATCGAAGGCAGGCAACAGAGGCCTAGCCTCCTTCTCCTTGAATTGGGTCCAGGCTGCTGTTTCGGATGACAACAGGACCATTCGCCCCGGGTTTTGGGGTGTATTCTTAGACTTGAGGACTGGTAGCATCAAAATTGCCAATAGCGATGTCGACAGATGGTTGACCTGCACAACCTCGTCATGATGGGTTCGAGGGTTGAGCTCAAGGGAAACTTTGAATAGGGCGGCATTCAGAATGACGAAGTCAAGGCGTTCAAGAGATTGCGCGCGCTCTGCGAAGGCGGTCACGGACTCGTAGTAGGAGAGGTCGAGCTTCCACACCTCGATAGTTGCTTTGGACCCGGTATTTCCGCTTAACAACTTAACTCTAGCAGCTTCTCCTTTAGACTCGTCTCGGACGGCAAGGATCAGCTTGCTGAGGCCTAGGTCGAGGAGTTGCCGGCCGGATTCGAAGCCGAGCCCGATGTTGGCACCTGTGATAATAGCAGTCTTGCCCGCAAGATCTACCTCGCGAGGGGAGATAGCAGTCGGGCAGATGAAGAGTTGACGATAGAAGAAATTGGCCTGACTAGCCTCTTTCTCGGGTGTGACGTCGAATGTCACAGTGGATTTCGCCATTGTGTCGGTCGATGGCTGGTCAGTGAGAAAGTAAATCAGTGTAGAGGTAGAATCAAACTTCGGGCATGGATAGAAGAAAGTATGCGAAAGTTGATTTTAAGGATGCTTTCAGGTTATTTTTGATTGATAAGGCCGCGATCCGCGGGAAATGAGATTGGCGGGACAAGTAAGGCTGAGACTCCCTTACGGAAGAAACGCATCCCGCGGCTTTGCGGTTCTTTGAGCTTCTCCGTTAAGTCCGCAATCTTTGGTGAACGAGTGTGGTTACACAAGAGGCGGTCTCATCTTTGTCCACTTTCAAGGTTACAAGCCCCTCCTGATAGCGAATGTATATGTACGTAAGATATGTAAGTGTCTTGGGTATGATTTGTACGCATGTCCCCTATTGTTCCCCAATTATATTGAACACTATATGTTACATGATCCTAATGTATGTCCTCGTAAGCAAGCCTCCTTTGCTATTTCGGAAGGCCGAGATTTGTGGTATTACATGCACCGTGACGCTACAAACCAGTAGAAGGCAAATAGGCATAGCCTAGTAGTTTATGAAAGTAGTTTATATATATCTCTCATAGATGACAGGATTTGGTGGATGAGTCGGCGAGTCCTTGATGTCTGCTTAGGAATCATTTATTCCACACGAAACTCGATGAACTTAGATTAGTCGTAGCCCGTCGAGAACACACACACACTCCCAACCCCCAATGGCTCTCTTGATATTAGCTTCCTTCGTCGCCACCCCCATCCTGGCCTATGCCCTGTGGCGTGCCATTTACAATGTCTTCTTTCACCCGCTGCGACACTTTCCTGGGCCTCCATTAGCTGCCTTGTCTGATTTTTTCAAGTTATGGATACTTCATACCAAGCAGGCTCACACCCTTGGCATGGCATACCACAGCCGTTACGGCCCTGTCGTGCGTGCTGCCCCCAATCTCCTAGCTGTGAATAACCCCTATTTGCTCCCAACTATCTACCACCGGCGAGCCAACAAGACCGATGTGTACACCACTGGAGTTCTCGGTGACCTTGCCCCCCCTTTCCAGACGCAGAACTGGCATGAACACGCCCGTAAGCGAAAGCGTGTTGCAAGCTCCTTTTCTCTGTCCAATCTAGTCAAGCTTGAAGGACAGGTTGATGACCGAGTCATGGAGTGGACCGCAGTCCTAGGTACGCGTTTTGCCGATACTGGATCCATGATGGACTTTGCCGCCTGGTCGCAGTAAGTTCATTTCTATCCAGATAATGGGGAATATCACCAACTCGTCAGCTTCTAATCCACAACTTGTAAGATGGTTCGCTTATGATACCATATGTCAACTGTCATTTGGAGAGCCGATAGGCTTTGTTCGAGAGGGATGCGATGTCGCCAATTTAATTGCAAACTTTCACGACATGGCGCCCTTCGCTGCTATTGTGGGAGCTTTGCCGTGGCTATGTGCGCCCTTTTTGCAAAACCCTATTACGAAATGGCTGTTTATGCCGCGACCCGGAGATAGATCTGGTACTGGTAAAATCATGGCCGTAAGCCTCCTCGCTAGATTGCCAGCCTCACTCGCACCATCTATTAATAGTCTATTGCTTAGTAGCAGCCATACTTACTTACATCATTTGTCTGATAGTTCCGTGATGCTTTACTTGAAGAACGCCTCGCCGACCCCAAAGCCCATCACAAGGGTGACTTCCTCGATAATATCCTCAACTCTAAAAACGAAGATGGCAGCCCAATTTCAATAGAAGAGGTCAAAACTGAGTGCTTTGTACTCATGGTAGCGGCCTCCGATACCACGGCGGCTTTCTTCTGTGGCTTCGTTAGGTACATCCTCCAAACGCCAGGGGTTTATGATCGCCTTATAACCGAAATTGACGATTTCGACCGCCGCGGCTTGCTCACGACCCCAATTCCTAGCTTTGAGGAAATCAAGAAACTGCCTTACTTCTCAGCATGCCATCAAGAGACTCTACGCTACCATCCATCAACACCTATGATAATTCCACGATACGTGAGTGATGATGGGCTGAACCTATATGGTAAGTGGGTGCCTCCAGGGACGGAGATAGGCGCCAACCCCTATGTTATCCATCGCGACAAGGGTGTCTTTGGTGAGGATGCCGACGTATTCCGTCCAGAACGATGGCTTGAGGACTCAGAAAAGAGTAAAGAGATGGATCGCTACATTCTTACTTGGGGATATGGCCCCCGCATCTGCCTGGGAAAGAACATCGCCTTGTTGGAGACGAACAAGCTTTTGATTCAGGTATGTGGCACACATCAGGGCGATCAAACTGAGTAGGTAATTTGACTGAAACCTCCGATTCATAGTTCTTTCGCATGTTTAGGCCCTCTATTGTTGATACTAGGAATATCTGGAGACAGGAGAACCTAGCTTTGCTTGTTCACTGGGATATGTGGATCAAGATTCGACGTCGCGATCTTGCTAATGTAACTTGAATACCACGGCTTTAAACAGCACATATCTTAGTAGGCAGGAGAGTAAGACTAAATGTAGGGAGAAAATAGCACGGAATAGGTCAAGTGGTAACTGCAGGACACCGGGGATGGGACATCGCGGGAGTTGATAGGAAAGAACATGTGATTCAAATAGCAAGATTAAACACAGAAAAAGGCCACACTCGATGCCTAGAATATACCGTAATTATATCATGCTTGAAGATTTCCTCGTAATCTTAAGCCATGTTAAGGGGGAATACCCTGCGTCAGCTTCAGGTCCTCGTTCCTGAGAAGATAACACCAGGGGTCCTGCGTGCCTGGGTCAGTTCTCAGCTCAGTCGACCAAATCTCAGCTAGTGTAACGAGAAGCTCATCTCAGCGCGGCTCAGCAAGCTAGTCATACAATACCGCTTATATCAGGTCTCATGGTCCAGAACTGGGGGGGGGGGGGGGGGGGGGGGCATGCCCATGACCCCCCCAAAGCCGAGCCCCCCCCCCAACATAATTCCCCAGGTTACAACCCCCAAACGTTTTACAGGCCCGGGGCGACCCAAG